>PVIY010049850.1:0-16525 GCA_004026745.1 Myrmecophaga tridactyla
ATTCAGAAATGGATAGCACTATACTGTGTAATGATAGCACATTATAGTGTAAGTTTAACAAATAAAGTTGAGTGAGGGTATGATTGAAAGAGGAGGGCTAGTGGCATGTATTATACCAGAAGGAAAGATAGGGGGTAAAACCTGGAACTTATAACTTAACAAAACTAGAGTGGACAATGATGATGATTAAATGTTGAAATATAAGAGAGTTTTTATATGAGGAGAGAACAAATGAATGTCACCATTGTAAGGTGTTAAAAATGAGATGGTATATGGAGGGGGGAATACAATTAACGCGAACTAGAGTATTGATTAACTGTAACATTGTCATGATCTTTCATTACTTAGAATAGAGGCAACATATGTAGGCTCAAGAAGAGGAGGAATATAAGGGAGGGGCCTGGGATTCTTGCTAGTGTTTCTTTTAATTTTTGCCCTCTTCTTTCTTTGCCAAAGGAATGGAAATGTTTTCATATAGATTATGGTGGTGAATGCATACCTGTAATTATACTGGGGGACACTGATTATGCACTTAGGATGGATTGTATGGTATGTTAATAAAACTGTTTAAAAATAAACAGAAAGATACAAATGCTGCAGAAGATGCAGCGAGAGATATACCTATTTACTGTTGGTAAGGGAATAGAATTGTGCAGCCACTCTGGAGGGCAGTGTGGTGGTTCCACAGGAAGCTATGTATAGGGTTGCCATATGATTCTGCAGTCCCATTATTAGGTATATACATGGTAGAAATGAAAGCAGGGACATAAATAGAGAGTTGCACACTAGTGTTTATGGTGGCCTAAGGGTACACTGACTGATGAACTGATGAACTGATGAACAGAAGGTATAAACATGGTGTAAACATACAGTGGAATATTAAGCAGCTGCAGGAAGGAATGAAGTCACATAGCATGCAACCCAGTGAATGAGCCTTGAGGATATTATGTTGAGTAAGATAGGCCAACTGATGAACCAGGGGCAAACTGTGATGTATACATACAACAGAATATTGGGTGACTGCAGGAAGGAATGAAATTGTGTGGCATGCAACTAGACGAATGATCTTGAGGATGTTATGTTGAGTGAAATAAGCCAGATACAAAAAGACAAGTATTGTATGGTCCTTCTGATATAAATTAACCATAATGAGCAAACTCTGAGAATTGAATTTTTGAGTAGAGGTTTTCAGGGGATAGTAAGTGTGTAGAGATCAGGCAATCGATGATTAAGGAGCATGGAATGTTCAATAAGGCTCATTGTAAAGCTTCCTAGATTGTAAGCTCTTACAGCAGTCACATTCCTGAGTTTTGTTATTTCTAAATTTAAAGATGCTGTGCTCTTTGTGTATCTTGGTAGTTGCCTGGAACAATGGGTATCTGTGTTTAACCGGAGGCCCAGAGTTAGAGTTTTGCAGCTCTGAAAATCAGCATTACTCCATACAGAAACTGTATAGAAGTTGAAGAAGAAATAAGACTTCAATTAGAGATAAGAATGAAATGGATCTGGGTAGGACTAAGGTGAATCAGAATACATGGTAAAGGACAATACTGACTGTCAATTTTAAAACTTCAGTGTTTGTGTGAAACCAAAAGAAGAGATGTTTATTTTGTCCAAAATTTAGATTTTCTATAGCACACAATCTAATATAACCTGTTTGGTCAGTTTATTTAAATAATTTAAACATGTAACCTAGAATAGTGAAAGAGATCTTGTTATTTTGTAAGGTTAAGCTAATACTCTGATACATTCCAGAGTATTGGGGGCAGAAAATAAAAAAGTAATTTCAAAGTCCCTTTGAGTGACTGGGGAAAATGTGGAATTATTGTCTTCACTACCTGAGGAATTCCTGATATTTCCTCAATCATTTGGGACTCCCAATTTAATAAGCCAGGCCCTCAATCTTGAGGCTTGCCCTTATGAAACTTATCTCTGCAGTGACGAAGCTAAGCCTATTTATAACTATGCCTAAGAGTCACCCCCAGAGAACCTCTTTTGTGGCTCAGATGTGGCCCCGTCTCTCTCAGATGTGGCCAATGTGATGGTCAGGTTCATGTGTCAACTTGGCCAGGTAATAGCGCCCAGTTGTCTGGTCACACAAGCATGGGTCCATCTGTTGCTGTGAGGACATTTCTTGGACTTAAATCATGAGCATGTTGGCTGCATCCAAGGATGATTACATCTGCAATGAGCTAAGGGGGATGTCCCCTGCAATGAGTGATGCTTAAACTAATCACCAAAAGGCTTTTAAGGAGGATTCAGAAGGGACAGTCCCTCTTTCTGCTTCAGCCAGCCAGCCTCTCCTGAGAGTTTATTGAGGACCTTCATTGGAGCTGCCAGCTTGTGGCCTGCCCTACAGATCTTGAACATGGGGTATAAGTCTCCCTTGCAATGTGGGATATGACACCCAGGAATGAACCTGACCTTGGCTTTGTGGAATTGAGAATGCTTTCTTGACCAAAAGGGGGAGAAAATGAAACAAGATAAAGTTTCAGTGGCTAAGAGATTCCAGATTAAGTTGAGAGGTCATTCTGGAGGTTACTCTTATGAAAGCTTCAGCCAGATTATTGCACATTTCCACTATGCCTAGCCTCAACCAACAATATTCCTGAAAACCCTAAAGAATACCCTGGATTCCATCTAAGACTGTATAAATGTTTTACCTAGTAAGTTTGTTTTTTCAGAAACTTAAGGCATCCCAATTGTTCCTATGCCAGATAAGCCCTGAAACCCAGAGGTACCCGTCTCCAAGAACATCAACCAGTTTCATACCTCTGCTCCATAAAGTGAACACCCCTTTGCAGCATGAAGAAGTTAAAATGGTCATTGCCCGATATTCCTGAAGATTTAGAGAGTGGTTAAATGAGAGGGAGGAAGTGTAATGGAGAAATTCAGATTTAACAAATGATTATGACTACTGACTCATGTTATAGATATTTATTTTTAGTTTCTAGTGTATTAGAATAGTTAGAAGGGAATACTATAAATTCTTGAGATGTAATCCAGTAGCCCTGATCTTTGATAATGATTGTATAGCTATGTAACAACAAAAATGTCGGTTGCCTACGTATGTATGGATCTACTTCTGGAATTTTCATTCTATTCTACTGATCTATTTATCTATCTTTTACAATACTATACTTTCACTGTCTAAAGTAACTTAACTTTATGATATGTCGTTAAATTGGGTAGAATGCAATACTAGAGGGTCAGCAGGGGCAGATAAAGGGTATGGGATATTTGGGGTTTTCTTTTTTCTGGATTAATGCAAATGTTCTGAGATTGACAATGGTGAGGAATAAATGTGAGGATACTGTGAACCATTGATTGTACACTTTGGATGGATTGTATGGTGTATGAATATATCTCATTAAAATTATATTTGAAAAAAACCGCTGCAGTAAAGCAGGTAGAAAAAAAGAAGAATTACTAAAGATCATGAAAGAAATTTCATAATGATAAATGTTTCACTCAACTGGGAAGATATAAAAATTCTAAGCATGTATAGACATTATTATAGAGCCTGAAAATATATAAGCAAAAATTGATAGAGCTACAAAGGTTGACAGCATAGTAATTTTAGTGGGAGATTTTAACATACCTCTCTCAGGAATTGATATAACAAACAACAAAAATTGTAGATCTACAAGATTTGATCAAATTTGGCTTAATCAGCCAAAACTGCAGAATATACATTATTTAAAAAAAAAACATAGATTATTTACCAAAATTGACCAAATTATGGGTCATAAGGAAAACTCCCAACAAATTCTAAAGGATTTAATAATTCAGAGTATAGTATTTGATTACAGTTACATTAAACTAGAAATGAATTTTAAAAGATAAATGAAAAATTCCCAAATATTTGGAAATTCAAAATACCCTTCTAAATAAATCATTAGGTAGAGAAGAAATTGCAAAGGAAAATAGAAAACCTTTTAAACTGAATTATAATAAAACTATGCCATATTAAAACCTGTAAAACGTAGCTAAAGCTACATCTACATAGATACTATCTTGAAGGCATATTTTTGAGATAAAAAGTCTTAAAACTAATAATCTTGGTATCTAGTTCTAAATAAAGAAGAGCAAATTAAACCCAGAGAAAGTAGAAGGAAGGAAATAATGGAAGCAGAAATGAGTGAAAGAAAAGAAGCGTAGAGCAGAATAGAATCAACTAAGTAAAGATTTGGCTTTTTAAATAAAATGTATTAAATAAATTGATAAACAACTGCAAGAGTGACCCAGAAAAAGTAAAAGAGAAAATACAAATATTATAATGAAAAGAGATATATATACCACAAGAAATCCAAAGGCATTGGCAGAAATATTAGGAGGCAAACAATAATTGCGATACAGGTAGAGTTTCTTTTTGCTTTTCGTATTTTAGTACTGTCCCCCCTCAGGCCTTGGAGAAGGTGGAGCACATTCCTTAGGGATTGGGGAAAGCCTGGTTGCCACCATATAGAGGTACTGAGCATGTGCCCCAGAGATGGTAGAGAGCCTGGGGGCAGCCTCAATGTTTGGAGAGGATGGAGCTGAGAAAAAGGTGGTCTCCCCAATGTCCTCCAATATTGCATACGGAGTGAGGCGGGTTGCTGCATAGGCCCTTGGAAAGACTGGGACTGCCACTTTCTAAAGCCTGAAGATAAGTGACTCTCAGACTTTGAAATCTAATGGAGTTCACCCTGCAGATTTTTGAAACTGCTTGGGTCCTGTGACCCCTGTGTTACTTCCGATTTCTCCCTGTGGAAATGGGTGTGTGCATCCTATGATTGTTTCTCCTTTGTATGTTGGTGGCAGGTAGCTTGTCCTGAGTTTTACAGGTCCAGAGCCAGAGGAGAATTTTGCCTTAGAACAGACCATGCCTGTAACAGACTTTGATGAGAGTTTGTACTGGTTTTAACTTTGTATTATTACTGAAATGGCTTAAGGCTTTGTGATATCGTGATGGAATGAATGTATTTTGTATATGGGAAAAACATGTCTTTTTTAGGGTCCAAAGGGTGGAATGTGCTGGTTTGAAAGGATTTATGTACCCTAGAAAAGCCATGTGCTAATCTAATCCCATTTTGTAAAGACACCCGTTTTTTTCTAATCCCTATGCAGCACTAATAGGTTGAAAGCTTGATTAGGTTATCTCCATGGGGATGTGACTATATCAATTGTGGGTATTAAACTTGATTAGATGGAGACATGTCTCTACCCATTCCAGGTGGGTCTTGATTACTGGAATCCTTTAAAAGAGGAAGTGTTTTGGAAAAGTTTTGAGCTTCCAAGAGGAATCTTCAGAGAATGGCTGTAGAATGAAGAGAGAACCACAGAGCCCATCAGCCAGTGACCTTTGGAAATGAAGAATAAGAATGCCCCTGGGGAGCTTTATGAAGCAAGAGGACTGGAGAGGAAGTTAGAAAATGTCTCCATGTTCGCATGTGCCTTTCTGGTTAAGAAAGAAACCCTGAACTTTATCAGCCTTTCTTGAGTGTAGGTAACCTCTTGTTGGTGCCTTAATTTGGACATTTTTATAGACTTGCTTTGATTGGGACATTGTCTTGGACTTAGAATTGTAAACTAGCAACTTATTAAATTCCCATTTTTAAAAGCCATTCCTTTTCTTGTATATTGCATTCTGGCAGCTAGCAAACTAGAGCAAGGACAATTCCTTTTCAAATGAAGTCATAGTGTGAACAGGATTTAAAGTCAGGGTTTGAGCTTGGAAATTGTCTTAGTTTGCGGGGCCTTCTATAACACAATCAAGGACTAGTTAGCTCAAACAACAGGCATTTATTTTCTCCAAGTTTTAGAAACTAGAAATCCAAAATCGAGGTGTTCTCAGGGCTGTGTTTTCTCTGTAGTCTGCAGCATTCTGATAGTGGCATAAACAGCCTATAGCTCAGTCCCCGCCATCACAGGACCATTTCTCTCCCTGTCTGTCTCCTCCTTCTGGGTCCAAATTCTCTTTGTTGATAAGGACTGCAGTCATATTGGATTAAGGCCCACCTTGACCCAGTTTGGCTTTACCTTAACTAACAACATCTTCAAAAATCCCACTTACAAGTGATTGCCCATCCGCAGGCCTGGGAGTGATAGCTTGAATGTGTCCTTACAGGGCACGTGGTTCAATCTGTAACAGAAACAGATTCTGTTACAAAGTAGTTTAGGAACTGTTTGACTGCTAGTGGACAGTTGTCTCATTACAATTATATTTATATGCTTATGTTCTCATTCAGGAAACTTTATTCTGTCAACATCTGGTCAGGAATCTAAAAATTCATAGGTAAGAATTTATACATAATAAAGCTGAGTATCTTTAAAATAACTTCTTTCTGAGTTTGTATCTTGATCAGACACCAAGATTAAATTGCTTAATTCTCTCTACAAACATATGATAACCGCTTTTCCCCGTGTGAAAACAATTGAAATGGTTATATAATGTGTTCAAGGACACATACCACACGTATTAACACTTAGGGTCAGTTCAGAACCCACATATTTCTGACACCACATTCATTATTCTCTGTCCATTGCCTCATTTTTCTTTTTAATATTCAATATTTAATGAACAATTAAAGGTTCATTAAACCTTTGTTTAATGAAGTAGGATTTTTGTAGACGAAGTGGATAGACTTGAGTTTCTTGCCTGATAGGATGGTAGCATGTTACTCCGTGGGGCCTATACAGCAGTTCTACAACAGACCCTTCCCCGATCTTTCCTTTCAGCTCTCTCTGCAAAATGCATAGCTGATGCTTTCAGCGGAACAATTGCTCTACGAGTGACTGAATTGAAAAAGCTGGAAAAAAATCAAACTGAGCAGATCTTAATGCTCTTAATTGTCACCAATTATAGTTACTTTTTCTGTGAAATTAAAATCCTTTTTCATGAAAGGGGAAAGAAAGTTCAGCTGCCTTGCAGCACATCCCAAACTTCTCTGTTGGGGTAGTTGGTTCTTTATATTTTCCTGCTGTGACTCCAGTGTGACTTTCATTATCTTTCCCTGTGGCAGTTGGTGACCAGGGTGTTGAAATCACACACAGGAACCTCTGCTTTCAGTGTCTTCACTTTAAAATGAAAACAACCTGTGAGCCCTTTGAGAGCAGGACAATATCTTATTAGCACAGTATTTAGCACTTAGTAGGTGATCATTATATGCCAGTTAGGTTAATTATTGTGCTTTTACCATTACTCTTTTAAAACCTTTCTTGTTCTGTGCCTTCAAATATGAAGTAGTCTTTAAGCTTGAGGAAATTAAAATAAACATATTTTAAATGACCTAAGTAGAAATTTTACTTCCTACTTTGTAGGTGAGGAACCTGAGGCACTGAGATGCTTGGCCTAGAACACACAGTAGAACCATGACAGAGACCAAGCTAAATCACCAGGTGTTATAAAATAACTTCCCACTCTGTGTCCTCCCACTGGACCTCTTCCTTCTTTAACTGTTTCACATTCTTCCCCTCTTTCTGATCTTGCCATTTCAGCAATTCCTCCTTTCACAAACCAGTGCTGAAGTTACTGGCAGGATGAGGTCAATGATGGAACGCAGGGACCAGTGTAAAAGCCCCTTTAATAAATGTCAGAGCAGGGACAGAAGTCAAGCACTGGGAAACCTCCTCCCATCTAAGTTCCGGAGTAGCATCTTTGCAATCCATGGGTCACAAGAGAATGACCAATGTGACTTTCTCTTGCCATCGGTGGTGAGCCCATTTGGTTCCTCAAAGGTCATAGGAGGCTCCTGGAGAGATATTGAAGAGTCAGGGAAAGAATTCTGACTTTGAAGGCTGGGACCTCTGCTAGGTGCTCATCCAACGAACATTTACTGCAAGGCACCACGCTGGGATTGGAGACTCTCATAGTGAACAAGACGGACATGGCCCTGCCTTCATAGAGTTTACTGAGATATATCTAGAAGGTTTGACTTGAATGAATGAATTAAAACCTGGCTATTTATATTTATGAGTGCTTACCGTGTGCCAGACACTGTGCTAAATGCTTTCTGTGCCTTCTTTGTAGGTGAGCTGGTAGGTAGAAGAACTAGGATCCAAACCATGCCCACATTTTCCTGACTGCAAAGCCTAAACTGATGAAAACAGAATATAGAAAAATACCAAGTCAAATATTGGCACTGAGTAGGCAACATGGTTGAGTGGAATGAATCTGAATTTGGAGACAGATAAATAATGTTTGAGTTCTGGATCTGCTACCTCTGCCTGTGATGCTGGCTATAAGAGAGAGACTATACAAAGGAAAATAAGCTCGAAGGACTGGGCAGGTTCACTACTTGTCCTCAGCAGCCAGCAGGTAGCAGGTACTAGAATCTAATGACCAATTCAATGAATTAAAACATCCTGAGAAAACAAACACTGTCACAAAAGCTTTGAAAATATTTTAAGGGGGGCTGACCTACAAGATACAAATGGGGAAATTATATCCTGATGACTTCCTATGACTTCCTAACAATACTGTCTCCACTAAAAATAATGGCATGCTCCCATTTATTAAGACACTATTCTCTGTTCTTTGCTACCACCCCATATAGAAGCTGTTACTTCTGTTTTATAAAGAAGAAAAACCTGCCTCAGAGAGCTTAAGTCTTTCCTCTAGCAGACTCTGCTTCTAGAGGCTCCTCCTCGGTCCAGGCTGGACCCTAATTTGGGTGGATTGAAACCTGCCATTTGAAGATGAGCTTAATGAGATTCAAAGGGCCCCTGGACCTGAAGACTTTAGTTTGGAAGCAGTCACAATTAAGATAACAGGAGAGTTCTAGTCAAAATGCATATGCTCTCTCAGCCAAGCAGATCCTCTGCTAATTAGACACGTATATACATAATGGTGCACATGAAATTGGTTTGCTTGAGCTAAGGAGAAGGACTGGCTTTTAGTAAATGGTCTACCCCTAAGCTGTACCAACACCTGTCCCAAAGGAGCTTGATGAGGGCAGATGGCTAGCCCTTGCCTTGGGTACTTGGCATTCCTTCCAATACCTCTAGTTCTCTGAAGAAACTTAGCAGTGATGTCTGTCCTTTGCTCTAACCCAGGGTTTCTCAAACTCACACTACCACTGTTGACATTTTGGGCCAGAAAACTCTTTTTGTTGGGGAGCTTTCATGTGCATTGTAGGAATTTCAGCAACATCCTTGGCCTCTACCCACCTGAAGCCAGTGAGATGCCCCCCTCCAGTTGTGACAAGCAAAAAATGTTTCTAGACATTGCCAAATGCCTTCTGGGGGTAAAATCATGCCCGGCTGAGAATCACTGCTCAAGAAAAGACCTCTTTTGGAGAAATTAATTAATTTAGGCACTAAGCCCTCCTTTTATGCTAGTAATTTCTCCTGCCTCTGCCAGCCTGGTTCACTGCTGATTCTATAATTCAGGAATGCCACACACAAAATTAAACATGAGAGTAGTTCCTCTCCTGGTTTTTCTCAGTGCCTTCCTTTACTGCATGTGGAAGCCACCCTGTGGACTCTAGGAAAACATTTGCAGTACATTATTCAATGATGTAAATGAATGAAGAGATATAAGCAGGTGTTAGTAGTGGGCCATGAGTGCCCTGACCTGAGAGACCACAAGAGGTGATTTGTATGGTCCTGATGTTGGAAAATCTACCATCTAGTGTCCTAAAGAATATTTCAGTGAAGGGACTTGGCAGGTGTGTCTCAGTGTGGTGTACCGCACTCTGGAATTTCTCGGCCATTGTAAATGGTCCCTAAGCTCCCACCCAGAGATCCCTAATCCTGTCCTTGTGGGATAGTACATAGGAGAGTCAGTTCACGAGTCAGGAAGCTGCCCTGCCACAGTGAGAAGCAAAACAGTGGAGCTGTTAGCAGTGGGTTGCAAGAAGTTCCCAGGCCGTAGCTGCAAGACAGTGCCTAGCCATAGCCATTCAAGGAATGCTCGTCGTGATTTTTGTTCTGGATATTACAAAGAAGGAAGCATGCCCTAGATCGGATAAGAAAGGAGTTTCCCAGTTAGCCATAGTTTCATAAAACAATGTTCAGCAATTTCTGAGTAAATTACATTTTAGAGTAACTTTTCTTGTTTACCTGTTTTGCTTATTTTCGAATTTTACTTTGTAAACAACTTATGAAGGTAATATGTCTAGAAAAACATAGACACTACAAAGAAGTGTAGTGGCCCAGAAAATGATCCAGATAATCATACTGTCCAGTGGCAAACAATTTTGTCATAATTTGTCAGGGTTATTTTTTTTTTATTTTAATTATACAAGTAACACATCATATTAGTCACTGTCCCAGCAAAAACAACGATACCAACAACAAAAACCATGATATACTTGAAGGTAATTTGAAGAGAATTTAATAAAGTTACTATTTTTGAAGGAGTGAGCAGGGGTAAGGAAACCACTAGAACTTGGCACCCAAGGCCTGGTAATAGTGGGGTACATTACCACCCACAGCCCAGAGCGAGAAGTATGGGTATAGTGGTCAGAATCCAAGAGAGACTGTGGGAGTGAGTTCTGACAAGAAGGGGGAATGTGAAACTGGGGGGAGGAGAATGAATACTTTCCCTTCCTGCCTGCCAGTGGGCCCCATTGGCCACATCCAACTTGAAACCACCCAACAAGATTGCTCGTTGATGCAGTTGCCTGCCTGGGTGCAGAAGAGTGTGGAGAATAGGAAGGAAATCTGGAGAAGCAAACAGAAAACATCCAGCCCAACAAGAAAATGCACTTGTGCTTTAATAGGGAAATACTGAAGAGGTAACCATTGTTTTAAGTTTGGCATAGATCCTTCTAGACATTTTTCTAGGTATTGCCTGTTTAATCTGTGCCATCATAAAATGTACTGTTTTGTTCTGCCCGTATGTGTGTGTGTATGTGTTATACAAGTGGTATTAAATAGTCTGTGTTGTTAAGCGACTTGCTTTTTTACTCAACAATGTATCATGAATTCTTTCCTGTCAGTGGGTATAGACCTAAGGCATTATTTTGACCTCCCACCCCCACCCCCGTGTGCTATTCCACGTGTGGTCAGTAGGAGGGCTAGCTCCCAGTATTCTAGTTCTCTTCTCTTTTTCTCCCCCCTAGCTCACAGTAGCATTGCAGTTTCCCACTCTATTATACTCAGGTGTGCCAGTGTGGCTTCCTTCGGTCAAGGAAATATAAACCCTAAGTGACACATGTTGCTTTCAGACAATAGCTTTAAGCACCATTGTGTGCTTCACCAAGTCTCTCTTTCCCCTGTCCCTAAGACTAGTGATATTCTAGACCAGCGCTGTCTAATAGAGATACAATGCAAGCAACATATATAACATTACATTTTCCAGAAGCCACATACACACACACACACACACACAAAAGCAGGTAAAGTTAATTTTAGTAAGATATTTTATTTAACCCAATATATCCAAACATACCATAAGTATCAAATACCATCAGTGAGATATTTTTACACTTTTTAAATACTAAGTCTGAAATCCACTGTGTGTTTTATACTTACAGTGACTCTCAGTTTAGATTAGCCATATTTCAAGTGTTCAAAGCCACATGTGGATGGTAGCTGTGGTTGGTACAGTACAGTTGTACATAGATCTTTCTATCTAGATCTTAAAAAAGACACAGAGGTGAGTCCCCAGCTGATGTGTGATGGGCATATAGTGTGAATGAGAAATAAGCCTTTTTTGTTAAGACTTCAAGATTTGGATATTGGTTGCTCCCATAGAATCACCTGTTCTATCCAGGCAGATACACGTTATCATATGTTTTAGTTTTTACTTGAGCAGACAAGAATCCCAGGTGTTTTGAGCCTGGGATAAAGTCCAAATCAAGGTAACATCAAGGTGATGCTTTCTTCCCAAAGTCTGTGGTGTCTAGGGCTGGCTGCTGGTGATCCTTGGACCCTAGCTTGTCACATGTTGAGGCACGTGGCGGCATGTCCTGGTCTTTCCCTTCTCTTCTGGGTTCCATTGACGTTCAGCTTCTTGCTTCCTACTGTCGCTTTCTTGCTCTCCATCTGAATTTCATTCTACTTTATAAAGGACTCCAGTAATAGGATTAAGACCCATCCTGATGGAGGTGGGTCACACATTAACTGAAACACCCTCATCAAATGCTCATACTTACAATGGGTTCATACCCACAGAAATGGATTAGGTGTCAGAACATGTTTTTCTGGAGTACATATGGCTTCAGACCAGCACATCATACTTCATTTAATCATTTCTCTATGGATGGACATTCATTTTCAATTTTTCACTGTTATAGCAATGTTTTGATTAATGTTCTTATGCTCATCTCTTAGGTTCATACAGTTTTCCTTGGGGTAATTGTTCAAAATAAAATCATATGTACCTTTTTAATTTAATAAATATATTTAAAAGGCTTCCCAGAGTGACTCTGCATATTTCCACTTCTATCAGTAGTACATCAAAGTATCCATTTTTGCTATATTATTACTTTTACCTGATATCAATATATTTCATTTCAAAAAATTTTTTCTGTATGTTTCTATTTACATTTCTGAAATTATACTTGATGTAATAAATAACGTGTTCTTTTTAACATAATGAACATTTTGATCTAATTTAAAATTTTTATAAACCTTTATTTTAAATGGAAGCATAAGACCTAGTATAGTTATACCAAGTTCATTTAACCATTTTAGTTTTTTTACATTTGCATTATTTATATATATAAACATATATATATTTATTCTTATATATACATAACACCTAATAAACATCTTTTGTTCCTATACCTTTTTTCACATTTCAGTTATTTTCCCTGAAGATAAATTCTGAAAGTCTGGTTATTGGACCAAAGGCACATAAATTTTGTTGAGATCTTGATATTTGCTAGTAGATTATTTTTTTCCCCAAAAGTTATATAAATTATACTCCTTTAGGACAACTTCAGATTTTTATATGACATATACTGAACATTTACCATGAGCAGGTGCTTTTAGATACACTATCGCATCCAGTACTCATAAGGGTCTATGAGGTGAGCAAAGGGGAAATAACCTGTCCAGGGTTATGTAGGTAAGAAGCAATGCTGATATTGGAACCCCGTTTCAGAGGGCAAAGTCAGGCTTTTTGTAAGTTTTAATATTTCACCCATCTCCTTTACACTTCCCTTGGTAAAAATAGCCTCTCCCTGGATCCTCATTTCAGCCCACTCTCAACTCTTAGCCCTGAATAATTAATTAATCTGGGCCTCCAAATCTAGAGAGCTATAGGAAAAACTTCAATCAATGCTCAAAAAATGGGACTATCAAACTGTACCTTCAGGTTTCCAGGAGAGGGCACTGCTGGCCCATAATCTGTTTCAGATGAAACCAGATGAGCTCTCAAGAGGAGGCTCTGGCAATTTTTGAGATGGTTTTATTCAGAGAAACCTTCCACTGAAGGAATATTTAGCTGGTGTTTAGCATACAGAGGCATTTTCAAATGAGACTCATTGGGATATATTCAGGTTATTTATCCACACAAGCAACCTTTTCTCAAAATGAAAGGGGAACTATGGTAAAGTAAGACATTGAACTGTTTTCGGTGGGAACCTGTGTGGTTATTTCTTAGCATAGTTCTCGCTATTGTAGACAACAATCACTTCCTGGTAGAAACAGGACAAAAGGCGAAATTTTCTGTTACCGATGAATAGAGTTGAGTGTGTCAGAAAAGATCACAGACAATCTCTCAAAATTTTTACGTTTTGTTCTTTGGGTACTGTTGACATACAGTAAACATCAGCTGAACACAGAATGTCTGTGCTATCTGAAAATGCATTAGAGACATCCCTCCCCTGCCATGAACTGAGCTTATTTCTTACCTGGACTATGGCACTAGTTTGCCAATTGATTTTCCAGCCATCATTGCCACATCTATATCCCCATCCCCTCTCTACTGATACTCTGCATGCTGCAACCAGAATGTTATTTTTACAAATTGAATCTCATCATTATCCCTCCTTCAAACCTACCAGTGTTTCCCCATCATCTATAAAATAAAGGCCTTCCAATGGCTTATACATATCAAGCCTATGCCCATTTTTCCAGGCTCCTTTTAATGCCACTCTTCATCTACCCCTTCTTAAACAGTGCTCTGATTACACTGAATTTCTTATTCTTTGTTTGCTCTTTGCTGTCTTCACAGCTCTGTATGTCCTGTTCCCTCTGCCTGGGAGGTTCTTCACCATTTTTTTCAATCTACCAAAATTCCTACACATTCTTCAGAACCCAGCTAACAGATGCTCTTTCTGATGTCTTCCCCAAATCTCCAGATATAGGCACTCTTCCACTGGTACTCCATAGATGTTTTTAGGTCTACACTGTGTTGCTGTTTTTTCATTTTATTTGTCTGTCAGTACATCTGTACAGAAAGTCCTATAGGAAAGAGGCCATATCTCATTCATTATTTTATTCCTAAATCCGAGCATTTGCTTGGCATGTAATAGACCTTCAATAAACCATTATTATTATTATTATTATTATTATTATTATTATTATTATATGCATTTGAATAGATAAGTGTGTGTGAACTTCAATATTTTGGCAACATGTCGTCAGCTTTGAGCCATCATTGATCACAGTTTTACAATTCACATTTAAGTTGAAGCTTCTTTATGCTTATCTTTATTCTTTTTCTTCTGCATGATTTGATATGGGCAAAACGGAAGGAGAAATCTGAGGCTAGATTTGGGCCAAGTCCAAAATAAGTTTGAAAGAGATGGAATTTAAGTAAGAGGAGGGGGATTTCCAAGCATATAAGAAGGCAAACCTTCTCCAAACACTTGGCAGAAGAAAGTAAAAAGACTAAAGTGAAGAGGGATGCAAGGATGCTTGAAAGCAAGTTTGTCATACTGCAGGGGAGCAGAGATGGGAGAAAGCAGGAATAAATTAGGAGGAAGAGAAGGAATATGTTTGGGCATTTATTCCTTCTCCTACAACTTCTTTTTCTGAACTCCTGCCCCCACCCACCAAGGGCAGGAATTGACATTAGTGAAAGACAGTTACCAAGTTTTTACGAATTCCCCACATTCTTTCAGGTGGTTATGAGTTCTGAATGATCATTGTTTCTTAAAACGTAGAAATTCACTAAAGGGAAGGTTTTTCTCTGAGAGATCTGTGAAGCTTGTCACTTCATAACTTACACTGTTTTAATGTCTTGAAGCTCTTTATGCTGGTCCTTTATCCACACAGAGAATAATAACCAATAGCTTCTATAACCGCAAGCCCACCGTACGTGCACATACACAGACGGGGGGTTCTCACCCATCCACTAGTCTATGTCGGGGCTGACTCCATTTTCACATTGATGGATGGAGCTTTTGGGTTGAGACAAACCATCTGTCTGCCAAATGGCATTTCTAGTGCTTCAATCACATCTCCAATAATCACTTCCCCTAAACACATTAGTGGGAAATGAAGTAAAAAAATAATTAAGTGTAACTATCCATTGCATTAGAAATTGATGATATCTACATTTCGTAAATTGCTCCAGAAAGATCTCTCATTGTTGCATAGAATTCATCCTAGTAAGAGAAGTGTTTAGGAATTCAGTTTGAGGGAAAGAAGTGAAGATTTTAAGTGAAAAGGAAAGCTACTTGGAAAGATGGAGGAGACCAAAGATACTAGGATGTTGAGGCTGGGGGGAGTACTAAAAAGTGGGCACAGCTTCTGTGACTCAAGATAATCATATGGACATTCTGATGCTTAGAATGTTGGCTTCTGACTTAAAATGAAGCGTTGTCGTAGACTTGGATGCAACTTTTCTCATATTTCCACTAACTCACCTTAAAGTAAATAACCTTTGTCCATCTTGAGTCACCTGGTTCATAAACACAGTAAGAAAATGAAACATTATCTCTCAACTGCACGGATACTGCTTTTTTTGGCAAAGAGCTCCTTTGCTCCTACGTTGCACTCCCCACAAACATTTTTTTTGTGCATTTTGTATTATTCAGGGACATAAACAGAGAAAACAACTAAATAAGTTGCATGGTGGGAGGGTGATTGCAGATGTCTGTGTTGTGTATGCACACACATGCATGCATGTGCAAGCAGTTTTTCCTTCGGATATTTTGTAGTTTTGGTTTTTGTTTTTTAAATCACAATCAAATTGCTTCATATAGATGTGAAAAGAACTGTTCTGGCAGTAAAGCATACTTGGAATAATAGTTTGTCACATTTTCCATTTGTTTAGAATATGAAGGGCAGGTGGGTTGCCATTTCAGATCAGAGAACCATACAGTTTGTGTGCCAACTGTAAAGAAGAAATTGAGATGGGAACTCTGCATATCATTTTGCTCTTCGAGAAGAAAACCTGACTAGTGTTCAAAGGGACCAAAGATAGATAATTAATAAGTATAGCAGAATTTGTGGATAAAGTGCATCTTATTCAAGCACATGAGAGGTAAAACATTGCATGGGGTCTATGATAATACTCTAGAGGATTGGTAGAAGGCTATACTATTCTAAAGATGCAGAGGAATAGCAAATCTTTAAAGATAATTTACCTCAGGAATCAGGAAAAAAGTTTAGAAAATTATTTGGATATTTAATAAGATGC
>PVIY010049851.1:0-16509 GCA_004026745.1 Myrmecophaga tridactyla
ATGTGGGGCGCTGGGTGGAGGAGGGCTGTATCCCTTCCTGCTTCATGCACAGTCTGTTCTCAACCGGCAGGACCCCAGAGGAAGAATGGCTGTCCAGTTAGGAGGAGGCTCCCAAGGCACCCAGGCCAGGGCTTCTCAGGCTGTGGCATGCGTGTGAACCAGCCACGGCACGTCTCAAAATGCAGAGTCCGAATCAGGGGGTCAAGGTGGGGCCTGCATCCTGCCTCTCTCGCCAAGTCCCTGGACTCTGATGCTGTTGGTTTGCAGATCACACTTTGGGCTCAGGAGCTCGTGCTGTGTGGACAGGTGAGGTTTGGACAAGCAGCACTCCCTGGTGCACAGCTCCTCCGAGACTGTTGTGGAGGGTGGAGGGGTCGGTGATGGGAAGGGGTCCAGATTTGGTGACCAAACGAGAAGAGAGGACCCCTGGATTGGCTGTCCAGGGCCCATGAAGGAATGCCCCAGCTTGGCTTCCTTTCACTTAACCCTGGTCTTGTGCTTTTGTGTCTTTGCTTACACGAATCTGGAGGGTTCTCGGGCCCTGCGCTGCACTTTGTGTTTAGCCCAATCTGAGGATGTAAACAAGCTGGCAAAAGCACCCAATTGAAAAAAGTGTGGCCAGAGGGCACAGGGGCCAGAATGCATTCTCAGATATTTGCTCCATAACAAGCATCTCGGGTCAAATCCCAGTTCTGCCTGGCCCTTCCCGTTCTCCAGGGACAGTGAGCAGGGCGCCTCCACTCTCGGAGAGGCTTGGCTCCCTCCATCCTGACACGTACGTGCTTTCTGTTTTATAGAAAGAAATGTGTCTTGGCTGGAGGCCCACATTTCCTTCCAGCACATCCTTTTCACCAAAAGAGCCGTCCCTGGAGCTGCCAGCAGTGTTTGCGGAGAAGCCGTCCAACAATGCTTCGGGTCAGGAGCGCGGCCTGACCGCAGACGTGGCCTTCCCCACCCAGAGAAACACCCATCAGGAATCCTGGCACGTGGCGTTGGTGTCTTTATTTTTACCCCAAAATGTGAAGCTGGTTTCTTTTTCTCTCTCTTTTTTTCCAGCTGGGAAAACTGTCGGTGGATGTAGTGTCCTTTCCAGATTCAATATTATGCAAACGGCATATCGGCAAATGGAGTAAACAAATATGTCCGTGAAGCTGCTGCTGTCTCTTTCCTTCTGAACATGTGGCTGGACCCTGCGAGCCTGGGGCGAGGGGCTGCCGTGGTGCTCAGCTGCAGAGAGACCTGCCAGTTGGGGAGATCTAGGGTTGTTGCAGGGTCGAGTCGGAAGCCGCCTCTGGCTGCGGTTGGGGGCACAGCTGCGGTGGGGTATCAGTGAAGCTCTGTGACCCAACCATGCTGGTGCCACCCTGAGCCCCACCCTCTCCAAGTCACCCTGACCCCCAGCAGTGAGGTTCCTCAGCCACAGGCAAGGGTGCTGACTCGTTATTTTTCTAACCTATCTCCCCTGACCGGCCACCATGGGTAGGAGACTAAGACATGTAGAGCTTCCTGGTGGAGAGAACGTGGCCCGGAGCCTATCTCACGTGGACCTGAGTTTCCAGGCATGTAGAATGCTGCGATGGGCATGGTGGATGTGAGGCTGGCTTAGGCTGTGCAATTCTAAGCATATGGTGCAGCTATGCTCATCTCCTGCCCACCCTATCATGTGCCCAACGCTGTGGGATTAAGTACCTTTCAACATCCCCCTTCTAAGCAACAAGAAAACAGAGATATAAGGATATTAGACTGTTTTGTTGAAAGGTGGGCAACTGATAAGTATAGAGAAGCTATTGTTTAGACCTGACACTGTCTGATTCAAAATCTCATGCATTCTTTTTTATA
The DNA here is from genome assembly GCA_004026745.1 of Myrmecophaga tridactyla. Lineage (NCBI taxonomy): Eukaryota > Metazoa > Chordata > Mammalia > Pilosa > Myrmecophagidae > Myrmecophaga > Myrmecophaga tridactyla. Next base: position 1,840 of record PVIY010049851.1, read on the forward strand.
AATGGCATTGTGCTTTCTCAAACACTCCTATATTTAGAAAGCAACAAACAAACAAACAAACAAAACAAAGAGCAAGGACATCCGAAGGGATCCAAGCCTGTGATGAAATGTTTACCCATCTATCCTCCAAGAGCCACCTTTCCTACCCTGGCTGGCTTGAATGTTGGTTTCTTAAAGTTTCTGTCCGCTTTGTCTGTGACCTGGGGAATCTATCCCTTTGGGAGACCCTTCTTTCCCTACAGGCTTTTTTCTTTGGACAAGCAGAAATTGGCACATCCTCTGCTGGTTTGTGGTGAGGCAAGAGGCCCTTTTCAGCATGAACAAGCTCTTGGATTTGGCTTTGCAGAAAAGTTGCACAAGCAGACTGGGTTCAATTACTACCAAACATACTTGATGGCTCAGAATTACTGAGAACTGATATTTGCTGCCATGTTAGTTGGGTCTTTAATAAATAGGGCATGTCTTCTCTTATTGTTTTAGTGGGGAGATGAGTTCTGAGGTGTCAAGAGGAAATGGCTCTGTACCCAGCTTCATGTCCTGATTGACGTCCCTGGTGCGTTGGATGCCATATTGCTGAGCAGATGGGAGTGTCGTGAGTGTGCTTCTGGTGGAGGAGAGACTGAGATGAAACTGCATCACCCTCACTCTGACAGCCCTGGGAAAGTCTCCACCAGCTTTCACAGAGGAGGTGCTGGGAAAGGAGATTGATCAGGCCACGTGGGGAACAAGGCCAAAGCTTCAGACATTCAGTGGCTAGACAGCTCTTGGTAGAGGCTGTTGATGAATTGGGGTATTGGTGATCTAATTTTCAGTAACGGGAGTATATTTAATATTTCATGTAGCTTTACTGATTTTCAAATTGTGGGCATTTTCAGATTCCTCCTCTCTCCACCATCTCATCACCTCCATCCTTTCTGGTAGTCTTTGACCAATCACTGTGTCCATTCACTATTCAGATCCTTATGTCAATATAATCTCCCAGGAATATTCCAGGCAATCCATTCTAAGGTTTATTGTCAGGTTAGCTTATTTGCCTTCCCCTCTCCCACCCTCAATACTTGTATGATAGGTACTGTTACAATAGAGTCACACTAATGGATTTGTCTAACAAGAAACACAACAAGTTAACTGGGTAATATGTGCAGTTGGCAAACTTATTTTTCCTACCATGCTGCCAAACTTCCTGATCTAGTGCCTGTTTTATCTGGGTGAACAGAGCAGGATGGGCGATGGTGGGGGTTGTGCTTCACTCTGTGATGCTTTTCAATACGTGCCATATCTCTCCCTTCCAGGCACCACGTAGCAGACAGACTCTAAGGTCGCAGTCCGTGACCCATGTCCTGATGTCCTTGGCCTGTATTGTTCCCTTCTGTGAGTGTGAAAGGGACCTGTGACATGCTTCCAACTCATAGAACATGGCAGCAGTGATGGGGCGTCGCTCCTGCGCTGACGTTATTTATGACTGTTTTGCCAGTGGACTTGCCGTGGAGACTCCTCTTGGTGGAGTCAGGCCCCATGTGGAGCCTCCAGCCGACAGCTCCCACAAAGCCAGACCCTCAGTTCCACTGCTAGACACGAGTGGCTTCTGCTGACAGACTGAGTGAGCTTGGAAGTGGACCCTTCCACAGCCAAACACCCAGATTCACACAGCCCAGTGGACACTTCGACTGCAGATTTGTGAGACCCTGAGCAGAAGACAAAGCCAAGCCCTATGGAGACTTGTGACCCATAGAAACTGTGAGGTGTAAACATGGGTTGTTTTAAGCCATTGAGTTTGTAATAACTTTTTACACAGTGTTATGGGTTTAATTGTGTTCTCCAAAAACATATACTGAAGTTGTAACCCCTGTTTACCTGTGAATGTGACCTTATTTGGAGAAAAGGGTCCTTGCAGATGTAATGAAGTTAAGATGAGGGCCTATTGAATTAGGGTGGACCCTAATCCAATATCATAAGAAGAGAAAGAGACACAGAGAAACAGACACAGTGAGGAGAACGCCAGGTGAAAAAGAGGTCCACGTGAAGACGGAGACAAAGGTTGGAGTTATGCTGCCACAGAGACAAGAAATGCCTGGGGCCACAAGCCGTTGGGAGAAGGCATGGAAAGGTTCCTCCTTGGAGCTTCTGGAGGAAGTACCTCCCCGCTGACACCTGGGTGTTGGACTTCCAGGCTCAGAACTGTAAGATCATCGATTTCTGTTGCTTTAAGCCACCCATCTGTGGTGCTTTGTTAGGGCAGCCCTTGGAGATGAATGCATAAGGCAGGGAAAACACTAATGCAGACCACTTCAGGAGTTTCTGGACAAACTGCAATGTGAGAACGGCTCAGCGTTGTCCCTGAAATCCTGTTGAAAATGAAAAAACGAAATGATTTCCTAGGGAGAAATAAAAAAAAAAATACCTCTGGATTTGAAGTTATTACTGTTAGATCTGTGTCTATAAGCTGATGCCTTTCCCCAATTTCAGCTCAAAATGCCTACTTCACTTGGCAATTCCATTTCCAAATATCAAAATGTCACAAACTGAACTCCTCATCTTCCAAATCGACCACTTTTCCATTGCCTTCACTTTAGGAAATGGCACACCTCTCCGGTTAGCCCAGATCCCTTTGACTTTCCCACTTCCCAGAGCCAACTGTTGTTCCCTGTGCCATTGCACAGAAGCTTCTCAGGGGTTTGCTTCCTTGGGGGCCTTTATCCTTGTCTCCAGGACCAAAGGGTTTCTTTGATCTTGGAGGTTAGGAGGTTCCAAGCTCCAGGCCAGCTATTATAGACAAGGCAGATCTCAAAGGCACTGGGTCCTGGAGGCTCCTGGCACCTCTTTTAGGTCTGCCCTGAACACAGGAGGAAGATGGTAGACTTCTGCCATGGGCAAATGTCTCCCAGCCTTGCCTTTCCTTAAAAGTGTGCTATTAAAAGTGTGCTATTACGGATTCGTAGAAACCATATATAAACTCCTTCCTATATTAAATGATGTTAAAGTTAGCATCTAAATGAAGTCATGGAAGGTTTACTTAGTAAGGAATATTCTCACATCCTTACTAAGCCTCATCCTACACATCACTGCCCTTGATGAGTCATAGGCAAAAATATCCCCCAGTTTCAGCACTACTTGTCAAAATGAAAAGTCCTAAGAGTTGCATTCTCAAATATGGGTACCGAAAAGGAGGTGATGTGAATTCTGATGACAAAGTAGAGGTGCAGAAACAGAGACTGCACTTGCCTCTGCAAAAGTGATACAAGAACAGTGGGAAATGTCATGAGCCTGTTGGGACAGCCAAACACAGAGTCACTCCTGCTTTATTCCTACACCCAGTCCACCACCTGGCCATGCTTCCAATTCTTAAAAATATTGTATGTCTTTAAAGTGAATGACAAACCCACAATACAAATGTATAAACGTACACACCCACATACATATGTGCGTGGAAGCATAACAGCATGCCAAAATGAAAAGCCCAACTAATTCCCTAAGACAATAGATTCCACCCTCCAAAGTGAGGTGACCACAACCACGCAGACCTTGCAAAGGTTTCAGATGACCAAAGGTTTGGTGGTATAAACCCTCATTCACTTGGAGGGTATGAAAGGATTGGGAATTGGAGCTTACAATTTTGGGAGTGGGGTGGGGAGGAAGTTTGGAGAGGTTTTCTGTGAGTCTTACCCCCTTATGTGGAAGAGATGGGAAGTGCTTGATTTTAATCTTTTAAGGGAAAGGGGCTTCAACAGGACCATTTATGGAGCAAAATACAGACATGGTTCCTCTGTTGTTTGGGGAACAGACTAGACTGGGTCTGGTCTGTATGTACCCCAGAAGAGGCCACGGCCACGTTTTTTTTTTTTTTTTTTTTTAAAGATTTATCATTGCTTATTTTTAATGCAGTTTTATTGAGATATATTCACAAAGCATAGAAACCATCTGAAGTATATAATCACTGGCTCACAGTATCATCACATGGTTTTACATAAATCCCCATGATTAAACGCAGAATATTTTCATTACTCCAGAAAAGAAATAAAATAAAAAGGGAACCCTAATTCTCCAATACTTTCCCCCCATATTATTGGCCCATAGTGTTGGTATGGTACATTTGTTATTGTGGATGAAAGAGTATTAAAATATTGCTGTTAACTAGAGTTCATAGTTTGCAATAGGTACGTTTTCCCCATAAACCCTTTAATTATTAATTTAAAAATTATTATTATTTTTATATTTGTACATTGTCCACCACAAGATTCACTGTTATACATTTTCTACATTTTAACCTCCAACTGTCCTGCCAGTGACATGCATGATTCTAAATTTCTCCTTTCCACCACATTCACACACCATTCAGTACTGTTAATCATTCTCACAATATGTGCTGCTTTCACTTCTGTCCATTTCCAAACGTTTAAGTTCACCTTGGATGTTATTGATTCCAAGCTTCATTCCATTATGATCAGAGAAAGTACTTCGTATAATTTCAATCTTTTAACATTCATTAAGACCTGTTTTTTTGACCCAGCGTATGGTCTATTCTTGAGAAAGTTTCATGAGCACTCAAGAAAAATGTGTAATCTGCGGTTCTGCTTTTCAGTGTTCTATATATGCCTTTTAGGTCTAGCTCATTTATCCCATTATTTAGGTTCTCTGTTTCATTATTGACCTTGTTTAGTTGTTCTATCTCTTGGAGAAAGTGGTGAATTGAAGTCCCCCACTATTATGGTTGAGTCGTCTATTCCTCCTTTCAGTTTTGCCACTGTTTGCCTCATGTACTTTGGGACACCTTAATAGAAACATAGATATTTATGATTTTATTTCTTCTTGTTGAATTGCCCCTCTCATTACTATATAGTGTCCTTCTTTATCTCTTATAATATCTTTGCATTTAAAATCTGTTTTGCCTGTTATTAGTATAGCTACCCTAGCTTTCTTTTGGTTACTGTTGCATGAAATATCGTTTTCCATCCTTTCACTTTCAACCTAACTGTAACATTGGGTCTAAGGTGAATCTCTTGTAAACATCATATAGAGGGATCACATTTCTAATCTGTTCTACGAATCTGTCTCTTTTGATTGGGAGTTTAATCCATTAACATTTGAAGTTATTTCTGTAAAAGCAACGCTTGATTAAACCATCTTATCCTTTGGATAAGGATGCCTGTTAGGTCGAATTCCTATTTTTTTTTCTTTTTTATTGTCAGATCTATATGTTCTTTCGCCTCTTTCTCCTTTCTCCTTTAAATTACCCTTACTGGTACTCTTCAATTCTATGCCCTACTCCTGACCTTCCTCCTCTGTCTTTTTTTTTTTTTTCAGCTGACAGAACTCCCTTTAGTATTTCTTGTGGGGCTTGTCTCTTGTTCACAAATTCTCTCATCCTTTGTTCATGAAAATTTTAGTCTCTCCTTCACTTTTGAAGGACAACTTGGGCAGATTAATAATTCTTGGCTGGTAGTCCTTCTCTTCCAGGATCTTAAGTATATCGTGCCACTGCCTTCTCACCTCACTGGTGCTTGTTGAGTAGTCCGGAATTAACCTTATGCGGTTTCCCTTGCATGTGGTGAGCTGCTTTTCTCTTGCTGCTTTCAGGACTTTCTGCTTTTCTTCAACATTTGACAGACTGATTAGTATGTGTCTTGGAGTAGGCCTATTTGGATCTATTCTATTAGGAGCTCATTAGCCTTCCTTTATTTGCATATTTATGTCTTTTATAAGGGTTGGGAAGTCTTCTCCATTATCTCCTTAACTAATCTTCATAGCTCTTTATTCTTCTCTTCTCCTTCTAGGACACTGGTGGTTCTTATATATGTGAACTTCATGTTGTCCATCATTTCCCTGACATCAAGTTCAAATTTGTCCGTCTTTTTGCCATTGTTCTTTTGTGCATTTGAATTCAATTGCTCTGTCCTCTAGTTCACTTATTCTTTCTTCTACCTCTTCAAATCTAGTTTATGTTTTATTTGATCTACAGCATCTTTTACCTGTGATATCTGCTATTTTTGCATGTATTCCTTCAAATTATTCTTTATGCTTTTCTAGTGTCTTCTTGATATCTTGTATGTCATTAGTCAACCCACTGAATTTATTTAGGAGAGTTGTATGAATTCTTTGATTAATTGTTCCAAAGCCTGTATTTCCTCTGCTGTTTTAATTTGGAGGAAAATGAGCCATATCTGCCTGTATTTTCATATGTTTTGTGATTTTCTGTTTGCTTCGAGGCATTTGATTATCTTCATAGACTTATTGTGCTAGTTTGAAGCTATTATACATCCCAGAAAAGCCACATGGAGATGTGACCCACCCATTTGCAGGTGGTAACTTTTGATTAGTTGGTTTCCATGGAGATGCGTCTCCATCCATTCGAGGTGGAGTTGCTTACTGGAGCCCTTTAAGAGGGAACCATTTTGGAAAGAGCTACCAGAACCAACAGAGCCCACACAGCCAGAGACCTTTGGAGATACATAAAGAAAATGGCCCCAAGGAAGCCACTGAAGAAGCCTGGAGAGAAAGCTAGCAGATATCACCATTTGCCTTTCCAGCTGAGCGAGAAACCCTGAATGTCATTGACCTTCTTGAGTCAAGGTATCTTTTCCTGGATGCATTAACTGGGAGATGTTTATAGCCTTGCCTTAATTTGGACATTTTTCCAGCCTTAGAACTTTAAACTTGCAACTTAATATATTCCTTTTTTAAAAAGCCATTCCAGTTCTGGTGTATTGCATTCCGGCAACTTTTGCAAACTAGAACAGATATTTTAAAAGTTCACTTCCCTCAGTTGCCTAAGGTTTTGTATTTGCTTGGTTTGCATTGAAGGTCTCCTTTTACACTTGATTTATAAGTAATTTCCTGCCAAACCAAGGCCCACACCTCATGCAGGGATGCAACTCTACTTGAGGATCTGTTTGAAGCTAGACAGATAGACAGTTTGCTAGCCTGCACTTTCTATTTCTTCCCAGCAGCTGGTGCTCTTTGGCCTCCTCTTCCCCTCAGGCCCACCTCTCCCCAACTGCAGCAGCCAGCTGAGCTGGATGGAAATCCAGTGCAATTCCAGCCAGGTCTGCTGGTCCTGCTGCATACTGAAAGCTTCCAACCCTGGAGTTGAGGAGTGGGCAGTGCTCACCTCCATGGAAATTCTGCTTGTTGGCCTGATGCATCTTGTAGCCTCTAGGCTCCCATTTGGAATGACCTTGGACTGTGGGGCTGGGTATTTCAGCTTCTCCTGTCCACAGCCATCTTGGAAATGACTGCCAACTAGGCATAGCATGGGGCTCAGAGTGTGGAGACATGGGGCACGGTGTGGGGATATGAGGCTGGGCAGCTGGGGGAGGTGAGGTATGGCATGGCTAGCTTCCTCATCCCTGCTTACCCAGTCATGCATTCTTGAGGGCTCTGGAACTCCATGTGGAAAGGGGAGTGGTAGACTCTCTGCATTAGCTGGTTAGTCTCTATGAGCAGGGAAAGCAAATTTGCTTGCTTCCATGTTCCGCAAGGGATTTCCAGGCTACAGAGCTGAGGGGGCTGATCTCCAAAGCTAGCTGTGGGGGCAGGCATTTTTTGGGTGTGGCCTCTTGTCCCCAGTGGAGTCCTGATGGCGCTCACTCATCCTCTTCTCTATGTCCCAAATCCTCAGCTTTTTTTTATCCAGGACCTCCATATATAGTGTAGAAGATGCTCTCAGGTGACTTGCACCCTAGAATTGCTGTCCTAGTTGTTTTCTGTCACTTCTCTAGTTGTTCTGTGGAGCAGGGGTGAATTTAGCCTATCTATTCTGCCATCTTCCCAGAAGTCCCAGTCTCTTATTAACAAATCTCTCAGCTTCATTTATCTGTCAATATTTTAAACTCTCCCTCATTTTTGAAGACAGCTTTCCTGGATAAAGAATTTTTGACTGGCAATTTTTCTCTTTCAGTATCTTAAATATAGCATGCAAATACTTTCTCGCCTCCATGGCATCTGATGAGAAATCAGCATTTAGTCTTATTTGGCTTTCTCTGTATGTGGTGAATTACTTTTCTCTTGCTGCTTTCAAAATTTTCACCTTCTATTTGGCATTTGACAATCTGATTACTATGTGTCTTGGAGTGGGTCTATTTAGATTTATTCTTTTTGGAGTTCACTGGGCTTCTTGGATTTGTGTATTCATGTCTTTTATAAGGGTTGGGAAATTTTCAGCCATTATTTTTTTGAATATTCTTCCTGGCCCTTTTCCCTTCTCTTCTCCTTCTGGGATAGCCATGAAGCATATGTTTGTGTGTTTTGTGTTGTCATTAAATTCTCTGAGACCCTGCTCAAATTTTTCTTTTTTTGTCCCTTTGTTCTTTTGTCTGTTCAAATTTGATTAAACTGTCTTCTAGTTCACTGATTCTTTCTTCTGCCTTGTCAAATCTGCTGTGTCTCCAGTATATTTTTTATTTCATTATAGTGTCTTTTGTTTCCATAATATCTGCTACTTTTCTATGCATTATTTTAATTTCTTCTTTATGCTCTTCTAGTGTCTTCTTAGTACCCTTTATCTCTTTATATATATTTTCCTTCATTTCTTTGAATTGATTTAGGAGCTTGGTTTGCACATTAGTTGTCCCAGAGTCTGTTAACTCCTCCAAATTTTTTAAATCTTTTCCTTCAATGAGGACATTTCTTCCTGCATTTTAGTATGCCCTGTGATTTTTTTTTTTTATGATGTCTGGTCTTCTGATTATCTTGATGAGCTTATTCTGAAGGTCAGTTTCTCTCTTGTCTAGGGTGTAGCTGTTGCCTGGGTTTGTATTAGGGCACTGATTTGACAGTTCAGTCATCTGTACTTCTCAGCCAAAACAGCACCGGGTTTCCATGCAGGGTGTGTAGACTAGCTCCAATGGGCCTGGGATAGAGTCTAGAGAGGCTCTGAATAGCCCTGCAGTTCTCCTGCAATTTCCAGCCTGTCCAGAAAATGGTGCTGTTCAGTGATTTAATTGTCCTCAGAAGATGTTTACCTCCTGGGGCCCTGCAGCATCTGATTAGGCAGGGCTGAAACTGCAGGGATTCTGTGCCCTCAGTTTGCCAGCCAAAATCTGGGTCAATGTAGGGCTGCACTCCCTGCTTTGCTTGTAGTAGAGGATTTCCCCAGCTTCCTCAGTCAGGAGCTATCCCCCAAGCAAGGATCGAGCCTCCAGCTACTGTTTTCCTCAAGAGTGGGGGTTGGGCACCAGGTCCCAGGGCTGTAAATATAGTCTTTGTCCATGTTAGCTCAGATTCTTTGTCCCTCACTGTCCTGGGCCTTGCAAGTTCTCTTCTGTCCTCTCGGTCCTCAAACAGTTAATTTGGGCATTTTCTACTTGGCTACTTGCTACTTTAGGGGAAGATTTGTGGTTCCCTCTACATTCCTCTATTTTAGAAACTCTTTCTTGCTGCCCTTTTGTATTTCAGCCTCCCCCAAGGCATAAGTCTTGTCGTGGGTCCTTGTGGCTTGGACACACCCACAGAAGCTAAGAAAGGAAGCCAGAAGCTGAAAGCAAGGAAACCAGGAAAAGAAGGACCAGCAGATGCTGGCCACATGCCTTCCCATGTGACAGAGGTGTCCCAGGTGCCAGCTGCCTGTCTTCAGAGTCCGGGTCTTTGATGCTTCTGTCTCCCTTCTCACTCTCTCCCTTTCTCTTTCTCTTTCTCTCTTTCTTCCTTATTACAATGTCTAGAAGAGTGCTGTCCAATAAAAATATAATGAGAGGTACATATGTAATTCAATATTTTCTAGCTGACACAGTCAAAGAAAGTAAAAAGAAACAGCTTATGATTGGTTGAATTATGTACCCCAGAAAAACATATTTTTAATATTAATCCATTCCTGTAGGTGTGAACTCATTATAAATAGGACATTTTAAGATGCTTTTTTTAGTTAAGGTGTGGCCCAATTGAACCAGGATGGATTTCATCCCTGTTACTGGAGACCTGATAGAGAAGGCACCAAGGAGAAGGCCACAGGCAGGAGCAGAAATTGGAAGTCAACAGAACCCAGGAGGGAAAGGAGAGGCTGTCACCTCCTGCTTCCCCACATGACAGAAAAGCAAGGAACCCACGGACTGGTGGCAGCCCCAGAAAGCCACAGTACTCAGAGGGAGAAAGCACTGCCTTGCTGACACCTCAATTTTGGACTTCTCCTACACTCAAAACTGTGTGCTCATAAATGCCTGTTGTTGAAGCCAACTCATTGTGTGAATTGTTTTAGCAGGTGGGAAACAAATCTAGGTAAAATTCATTTTAATAATATAGTTTTACTTAATCTAATAAATCTATTTCAACATGTAATCAATATAAACATGATTTATGAGATATTTTACATTCTTTTTTCATGCTAAGTTTTCCATTTTATACTTGTAGCACATCTCAATTCAGACTAGCCACATTTTGTGTGCTTGGCAGACATTTGGCCAGGGGATGCTAGATTGGACAGCACAGGTCCAGCACTTCTGGAACACTGTAAATAATGACCACAACTGCAAACAACCTTCTCTTATTATTTTATGACAATGGAAACACCACTTCTTTTTAACTAGCAATTAATGACATTGGCCTTTTTCTATCCTATTAAGGCAGCAATTTCCCATTCCTAGTTTATGAAACGTTTTGTTGCAGCGGTTATTGTTATAAATTTAAAATGTATATTGAAGTCACCTCCTCATCTCTGATGAAGATGTTATTCTTCTCCTTTGACTTAGTGATGGCATGTTTTGTTCAGTTTCCCTCAGCTATCATGGCATCCCTGGGCTAACCCTTAGATAGTTACGGAGCACTGCTCTTTCACTTTGCATGATTCATTTTTCTGCTGTCTTATTTGGGTACTACAAGGTCAGACTTCCACCTGAAAGTAATATTACTAATGCTAGACAAGAAATGGGCAAGCCTTTGGATTGAGTGAGGGATGGACCGCTTCCTTTCTTCAGGGTTAAGGAACTAAGACTGTGGGGCACGTTGTCAGGTCACAGAGTGTGGCTGAGCAGGCAGGCACCTTAGGGAAAAGGGCTGGGTGTCCGTGGGAAGAGCTGTGGAAGTGAGTGGTGGCACTGGGGACTCAGAACTTGAAGGGTGGGGGACCACTGCAGCTGGGCAAAGGGCTTGGGAGGGCAGGGTCCTCTTCCTTCTCCAAATTCTGAGAGACTGCTGTGGGACTAGCTGGACATAGCTGCCCCAAACATGCCTGTGCCTGGGACACTGGAAGCCCTGCTGTTGTGATTGGATAGTCTGGTGAGCATATGGGCCACTGCTAAGATTTGGTCTATGGACAAGGATGGTGCCTGTTGCTGGGCCAGAGGGAAGGAAAAGTGATGTTTTTATGATGGTGGAATGGATATTAATAGTTAGTTAAATTTGAACATTAAAACATGACCCAAGTTGGAAAAGTGAAAAACAGCATTTTTGTAAAAGTTTTTGCATCTCAGTGAAATGAAATCAGACTATAGCCTTCTTTTTTGAATGATCTCTGTTTTTTTTTTTCCTTCAAATTTTAGATCAGGGTTATGCTAATTTCTCAAAATAGTTGAGAAAATTTCCATCTCTCTTCTATGGCCTGTGGCACTTTATAAAGGTCCACAAGGTCAGCTCTGAACCCCTTTGGGCCAGATATCTTTTAGAATTCACAACCACTAGATTTTTAAAGCCACAAGGTATGTATGTTATATATTATACATCTCACACTGTGGGATCTGCAGCAGCAGAAGACAATAAAACACATTAATATTTCAGGGCCAAACATGTAAACAATAAATGGAATAAAGACCATATATAGCCTTTCATCAGTTCAGATTAAATTTTGCTGCTGTGTGATTTCTGGTCAGGTTTTGTTTACAAATGTTTTACCAAAAAAAACAAACGGTGGTTGCAGAGCGTTTTGGATTTCAGAATTATAAATGAGGGATTGTGAATTTGGGGAGACTGGAATTATCTCTCCCCTGAGACCATGAAGGATTTCATATGGTCTTGCTTGATTTTATACGTATAATGCGTGTGTGTATTTTTTTTGTATAGTTTGATGTGTATAGATAATGTGTGTGAGTATGTATATAAATTATTCCATTGCAACTCTTTCAGTTTTTTCTGGGATTATTGAACTACTTAAGTGTTTAGTTCTTAAATAAATTTGGTAATCTATAGATTTTCTAGAAACTTTTCATACTATTTTCAACTGGTTGAAAATAGTACTCATTTAGTTTTTAGAAAGTAACATATGGGTGTTCAAGTCACAATTTCATTCCTAGTCTTTTTTTCTTAATTATATCAACTATATATTTTTCTGATTTTGTTTAAAGAGTCAACTCCTGGACTTATTTAATCATTCCTCCAGATTTATTTCTAAAAATCTTTCATCTGTAATATATTATTTTGATTTCATCATAGTATGTTTTTTCTCTGACTTCTTGAAATAGATATTTAGCTTATTCATTTTCACTCTCTCTCTTTTTTTGTATGTTGTGCAGTGGGGACCATATTTCCTTCTTTTCCATGTCAATATCCTGTTATCACAGCACCATTTGTTGATTGGTTTTTTTTTGAGTGCATGGGCCAGGAATTGAACCCAGCTCTCCCACATGGGTGAGAATTGTACCTTCGAACTACCCATGTGCCCCTTATTTCTTTTTTAACCAATGAAATTAAGTCTAAGACTTTTCCTCTGGGTACTGTTTTGGTTCTGCTTTGATATATAGTTCATAATTGCATATATAAGTACCCTAAGGCCTGTGTCTCCATCTTTTCTTTTGATGTCATCTTCTGCCATCTCCAAAACACGCCCCTGTTGATTTTCCCTTTTCTTTCCTGTATGCTCATCCTCATCTCTTTATTGACATCCATTTCATTGGCTTCTTAAAAACTCTCATTCTTTCCTATTTAAAAGCCCTTCCCTTTCATCTGCCCTTTCTCCTTTCACACTAATATGGTGAAGTGTTTAATTTAGTAGGTCTTGGAGGTGGATCAGGTTTTGTGATGACAATGTCCAGTGACAGAGGTCCTGGTGGCTGGGGTGGAGAGGAGAAGGTCAATGAGATGAAGAAGCCAAGGCACTGAGAGCCCAAGGTGTGGGATCAGGATCCCGGCCTCACCCAGGAAGATGGAAGGTCTCTGTTCTAGTCTGCAAACTGTCGGAATATGATATACCAGAAACAGAACGGTGTTTACAAAGGGGAATTTATTAAGTTGCGACTTTACAGTTCTAAGGCTATGAGAATGTCCAAATTAAGGCATCTTCATTCAAGGAAGGCTGATGAAGTTCAGGGTTTCTCTCAGCTGGAAGGGCACATGGCAACGTCTGTTGGCTTTCTCTCCTGGTTTCTTGTTTCATGAAATTCCACACCGGGGGTGTTTTCCTTCTTCATCTCCAAAGGTCTCTGGCTGCGTGGGCTCTCATGGCCCTCAAGCTTTTTCCAAAATGGTTCCCTCCTAAAGGGCTCCTGTGAGCAAGCCCACCTTGAATGGGTGGAGACACATCTCCATGGAAGCTATTTAATCAAAAGTTACCACCCACAACTGGGTGAGTCACATCTCCATGGAAACAATCAAAAAGCTCCCTCCCAGTCATACTGAATGTGGATCAAGGAACTTGGCTTCTCTGGGGTCCACAACAGATTTAAACTGGCACAGACCGTGCACGGGGGAAACTTGTAGACCAGGAGCCACCATCTTTAGGGAGAAAGTAGGCGAGGAGGAGAGGAAGAGGTGGATGGATGAGGGCAAAGAGGGAAGAGCAAGGTAATGCCACATTTTGCAATCATCAAGGGAGCAATGCGCTTTCATTTGCTTTGTTTTGGTTTTTGTTTTTGGGAAACCATGCTTTGTCTTAATTCTGCTACTTTCATTTTATCTTGTTTGTGCTTCCCCCCATGCTCCCTGTACACACTTTTTCTTTCTTTCTTTTTCTTTTTTTTTTTTAGTTGTTCTGCAGTTTTCTTTCTTTTGCTATATGGTCTATATATTTTTAATTGTTTTCCTGGCAATTTCTGTGGAATACTTATTCTTAAATGCTATTATGTGACATGAAAACATGTTTTAGCTTATATGTCACCTATTATCAATTCCAAGAATAAAACAATGGCTCTGAAATCTCCAGTATCTAAGATGAGGAGATATTCATATTTTTTATTTCTCCCCCAACCCCCCCATTTTTCCTACACCTGTCACCACCATCCCCACTCTGGTAGATGGTAGATATGTTGATAAGCTATTCCTTTTTATTGAGTTTATTGTTGTTAAACATGTTGTTAAAATATGCATAGTCTCTCTATATATCCTAATATATATATATTCTCATGGAAGGATTATTTCAGACATTTGCATTCTGTTTTGCGAACTCATTTAAATAATTATTTTTTAGTGTAAAGGCTTTTTTGTACTTCCTGCTAGAAAGATAGGGAAGAAAGCTGGGGAGCCAAGCTTCAGATGACATTCTGGGCAAGAGACCCTGGGGGCCTCTTGGGAAATGAGGCTTGCTGCTCCTTTGACGTGGAATCCTGAGCCATATCATTTACTGTCTACAATGACAGTAGACCTGCCTGTAGGACCAGAGACCCAAAATGACACCAATGCCAGCCTCTCCTGGTCTCCTCCACCACATATCTTACCTGAGAGGCTGAGCCCCCTGGAGTCTCTCTAATTTCCTGCATCTGGCTTTGGCTTTCCTTCCTGCCTCTTCTCCACACCCCTCCCCCTGCACTTTTTTTTTTT
>PVIY010049852.1:0-16509 GCA_004026745.1 Myrmecophaga tridactyla
TCCTCCTTCTCCAACTATCCAACTACCTATACTAAAGAATTCCAGTATCTAGCTAATGCCAACGATTTAACCTGGCATGACATTCATGTAATCTGCTCTTCTTCCCTAACTATAGATGAAATGGACTTCATTTTCAATGCAGTCAGGGCTCATGCTAACCAGGTGCATATAACTGACCACACCATGCCGGTAGAGGCCGAGGCAGTGCCAGCCCAAGAGCCAGGGTGGGAATATCAGGTTGACACTCCAGTGGGGAGGAACGGGCGGACTAGATGGGACAAAATGCTTACATGCCTCATAGCCGGCATGCAGAAAGCTTCACATAAAGTAGTGAACTTCCATAAGCTAAGGGAAATTACCCAGGGTCGTTATGAAAACCCGGCCGCTTTTCTACACTGGCTCACAGAAACCCTCTCCCAATATACCCGCCTAGACCTCGACTTGGAGGCTGGTAAAACTGTTTTAGCCACACACTTTATATCCCAATCGGCTCCAGATATAAGACGTAAACTTAGAAAAATTGAGGATGGTCCTCAGGCCCCTATCCGTGACCTGGTAAACACGGCCTTTAAAATTTTTAATACTCGTGATGAACTAGAGAGGGCAGAAAAGGAATCCTGGGACCACCGAAAGGCGAATTTACAAACCCAATCCCTGATTGCGGCTCTGCGGCTCACTTCAACGGAAAAGAAGCCGGCTACGACTAATCCACCACCAGGAAAGTGCTTCAAATGTGGCCTCGACGGACACTGGTCCAGCCAGTGCCCCAATCCTCGACCACCCAAGGGACCATGCACTTTCTGTGGTACAAAGGGACATTGGAAAAGTGACTTCCCATCAGCACCTGGCAATGGAGGGGCTGTCCTTCCAACCCTTAACCCACCGCTAGCAGTCCTGGGCCTGGCCACTGACAACTGACGATGCCTGGTCTCAGCAACCCCAATCACCCTCGTCGAGCCCAGGGTAACAATCAAGGTAGCGGGTAAGTCCACCTTCTTTTTAGTGGACACAGGGGCTACCTTTTCTGTCCTCCCCTCCTACTCAGGTCAACTCCTTCCTTCCCAGGTCACGGTTTTGGGCATATATGGCCGTCCTTCGCGCCCCTTAACTACTGGACCACTTACATGTTTAATAGAAGGGCCCCCCATTACACATTCTTTCTTAGTAATGCCTTCTTGCCCCAGCCCGCTAATGGGGCAAGATCTTCTTGCCAAATTAAAAGCCTCACTACACTGAATAAAAAACCCTCAAACAAAACTTCACAGCAAGTGCCAAACTAACGTCACTATCCACAACACCACCCATGCCCCCAAAGGACAATATTTCTGCTGTAATGGAACTCTTACCAAGTGCCTTAATTCCTCTGCCCCAGGACCATGCTTCCTGGTAACTATTTTTCCTCAATTGACCCTCTATGGGGAGTCCGAACTAACTTGGCTACTGCCCTCTCCTCGCTCAAAAAGGGTTGCCTTTCTTCCTATCCCAGTAGGCATCAGCCTAACCGCTTTGGTCGCAGCCTCAGCCGCAGTGGGAAGGGCACTCGGACATGGTATTTTAACTTCTCAAAACTTTGAGACTCGACTACAGGTAGCCCTGGAATCGACATCAGAATCGCTCTCCTCTCTACAATGCCAACTCACCTCACTAGCCCAGGTAACTCTTCAAAATCGACGGGCCTTAGACCTGCTGACAGCCGAAAAAAGGAGGAACGTGTATCTTCCTCCAAGAGGAATGCTGCTATTACGTCAATGAGCCAGGTCTGGTGAAACAAAATATTCAAACCCTAAACAAACTAAGAGACGATCTCTACCACAGAAAACAAGGAACCAACTCTGCCTTAAGCTGGTTTTCTTCTCCTCTGGTGACATGGCTCCTCCTGCTACTAGAACCAGTTATCCTATTCTGTCTCTTTTTCCTCCTAGCTCCCTGCCTCCTCAACTTCCTTCAGGGATAGGATACAGGAAGGAACAATCCTGGGTAGCAGCCAACCAAATGCTCCTGCATCATTATCATCACCTGCCTTCCTCAACAGATTCCTACAGCCAGCCTCCCCACTCCCCTGGCCATGACAGTTCTGGCCTATAACCCCACACCACCCCATTACAGCAGGAAGCAGCCAGAAAGATCTTGGTGCCCTATTATCACAAAAAGGCTGGAATGTTAGGTTGGGGGAACGGGGAAGGGCACTGCAACTGGAGCTGTGGAGGCTGTGTCACCCCTCCCAACCTGACTTCAGGAACTAATGAACTGCCCGTTCCGGACATCACCTGACCTCCATCCTTAAAAGCTGCCCGCACCAAAGCCCATGTGCGCACTCACCTCCCTCCATCTTGGGTTTGGTGAGTTCTGCCCGGGAGCGCAGAAATAACCCCCTCCCACTTTAAATTCCCTGGTGTACCTTTCTTCTTTCTCACCCTTTCACCTCCTAAACCTTTCAATAATCATGTCATTAAACTGTCTTCACTTGTCAAGGACAAAGACAGAGTTCTGAAAGCTGGAAGACAAGAGCAACATACTATATACAAGGCAGCCCCAATAATTTTAAGTGCTAAAATCTCACCAGACACCATGAAGGCAAAAAGGAAGTGGGGTGAAATATTTCAAGTGCTGAAAGAAAAAAATTGCCAACCAAGAATTTTATATCTGGCAAGACTGTCTTTCAAAAATGAGGGAGAAAAAAAATGAGGGAGAAAGTAAGACATTCCCAAATAAACAAAAGCTGAGGGGATTTGTCACTATAGTCAACACTAAAATAAGTTTATTCAGCCTGACAGAAAAAGACCATAGACAGTAAACTGAGGCAGCATAAACAAATAAAGACCTCCAATTAAGGTCCTAAAATGCACATATATAAGAGGTAATGATAGATCTATGGTTTCGGACATACAATATACAAAAATAAAATTTGTAAAAAAAGTACCAAAAAAGGTGAAAGGGTAGAGGGTAATAGGAGCACTGTTTGTGTATGCTACTGAAGTTAAGTTGGTATCTATAATCAGATGAGATTGTTATAGATTTAGGACATTAAATTTAAGTCCCACTGTAATGATTAAGACAATATTGAAAATATATAAAGAAAGAAATGAGAAGGGAACTCAAAATAGTACAATCAAATAAATATGAAAGTAGGCAATAATGGAAGAATTGAGGGACAAAAAAAGTATGAATAAGACCTATAAAGATCAAACAGCAAAATGGCAGAAGTCCTGTATTATAAGTAGTGACTTTAAATGTAAATGGATTAAACTCTCCAGTCAAAAGACAGAGATTAGCAGAATGGATGAAAAAGCATGATCCAACCATATGCTGTTTACAAGAGACCTACTTTAAATTCAAAGACACAAATAAGTTGAAAGTCAAAGGAGAGAAAGATATGTATGATGAAAATAGAAACCAAAAGAGAGCTTGGGTAGTTGTACTAATATCAGATAACACAGACTTTAAGTCAAAAACTATTACAAGGGACAAAGGTCAATATACACTGATAAAGGGGTCAAGTTCCAAAAGAACACGTAACAGTCACACACACATATATATATATATATATATATACACACACACACACACATAATGGCTAGAGCCCTGAAATAAATGAAGGAAATGCTGACAAATTTGAAGGGAGAAATAGATGGTTCTACAACATTAATAATAGGAGACTTCAATACACTTTCAAATAATGTGTAGAACATCTAGACAGAAGATCAATAAGGAAATAGAGGAAGAGAGAAATGACACACAAAGTTTCAGTGGCTGAGAGATTTCAAACAGAATTAAGAGGTTATACTGGAGTTTATTCTTATGTATTATATAGGTATCCCTTCTTAGTTCATGGTGTGTTGGAGAGGCTGAAGGGAAGTACCTGAAACTGTTGAGCTGTGTACCAGTAGCCTTGATTCTTGAAGATGGTTGTATAAAGATACAGCTTTTACAATGTAACTGTGTGACTGTGAAAACCTTGTGTCTGATGCTTCTTTTATCCAGGGTATAGACAGAGGAGTAAAAAAAAGAAGGATAAAAATTAAATAAATAATAGGGGGTGTATAAAGGGTAAAAACTTGAGTAGATTGAGGGGGTGCAAGGGTAGTTCAGTGGTAGAATTCTTGCCTGCCATGCAGGAGACCTGGGTTCAATTCTTCGCTCTTGCACTTCTCAAAACAAACAAACCAAAGATACCAACAAAACAAAAAACAATAAAAATTCAACAAGTGATACTGCAATAATGGGATACTCATATGGAAAAATAATGAAATGTGACCCCACCATACAGCATACCCCTCCTGCCCCCCCAAAATTGGGTAGATTGAAATCCTGACAGTATTTGCATCTGGAATGATGCAAATGTTGTAAAAATGATGATGGTGATGAATATGCAATTATATGATGATATGGTGAGCCACTCATTGTACACCATGTATGGACTCTATGTGTGTGAACATTTGTCCATAAAAATATTTAAAAAAAGAAAAAGGAAATAGAGGATGTGAACAATACTATAAACCAACTAGTCTTAACAGACATATCAGACATATGTAGAACACTTCACCCAACAGCAGCAGAATACACATTCTTCTCCAGTGCACATGAATTATTCTCCAGGATAGATCATATATTAGGTCATAAAGTAAGTCTCAATAAATTTAAAAATACTGAAAACATACAATATATCTTCTCTGACAACAATGTAATGAAGCTAGGAATCAATAGCACAGGGAGAACTGGCAAATTCATATAGGTAGAAATTAAACAACACACTGTTAAAAACCAGTAGATCACTAAAGATTGTAAGAAGGATCAAAGGAGGAAGAGGAGTTACAAAAGTGAAAAGAGGATTTAACAAATGACCATGACTGTTGAATCATTATATTGATATTTCTTTTGGAGCAGCTAGAAGGATACACCTGAAATTGTGGAAATGTAACCCATACCAAGCTTTGAAATCTGTTCTATAACGATTTGTCAAAGTGTACTTTGAAATTTATCGCTTTTTTCTATATATGTTATATTTTACAATAAAAAATGTTAGAAAAAAATTAAAAACAAATGAGCCAGTGGGGCAAAGAAGAAATCACAAGGAAAATTAAGAAATATCTTAAGGTGAATGAAAATGAAAACACAGTATACCAAAACTCATGGGATATAGCAAAGGTAGTGTTGAGAGGGAAATACATAGCTCTAAATGCATACATTAAAAAAGGGAAATCTCAAATCACAGGCCTAACCCCACCACAGGAACAATCTAAAAAAAAGAAGGGTAAAATAAACCCAAAGTGAGCAGAAGGTAGGAAATACAGAGTAGAACTGAGATAAACGAAATAGAGAATAAAAAAACAATAGAATGATCAATGAAACCAAAAGTTGATTCTTAGAAAACATCAAAATCAACAGACCTTTAGGTAGGATGACAGAGAAAAAAAGAGAGGACACAAATAACTATAATCTGAAATAAAAGGGGGACATCACTACTGATTCCACACCAAAAAAGGATTATAAGAGGACAGTATGAACAACTGTATACCAACAAATTAGATACCCTAGCATAAATGGAAAAATTCTTAGAGACATGTAAACTATTTACAATGAATCAAGGAGAATTAGAAGATGTCACCAGAGCAACAAATAGTAAAGAGATTGCATCAGTAACCAAAAACCTCCCATCAGAGAAAAGCCCAGGACCAGATGGCTTCACTGTTGAATTTTACCAAACATTCCAAGAATAATTCACACCAATACTGTTCAAACTTTTCAAAAAAACTGATAAGGAGGAAATACTTCCTAACCCTTTCTATAAGGCCAGCAGCATGCAAATAGCAAAGCCAGATAAAGATAGCACAAGAAAATTATAAATCAATATCCTTTAGGAAAATACATGTAGAAATCCTCAACAAAATATCAGCAAACTGAACACAATAGCACATTAAAATAAGTATACACCACAATCAAGTGGGATTTATCCTAGGAATGCAGGGGTGGTTCAACATAAGAAATTACATTAATAAAACACAGGAGAAAAAAAACCCATGATCATCTCAATTAACTGAAAAAAACGCATTTGACAAAATCCAGCATCCGTTCTTGATAAAAACACTCAGAAAACTAGGACTAGAAGGAAGCTTCCTCAACAATATAAAGTGCATATATGGAAAACTCATAGCTAATATCATACTCAATGGTGAAAGACTGAAAGCCTTCCCTCTAAAATCAGGAAAAAGGCAAGGATGCCCACTGTCACCACTGTTATTTAATGTACTAGAAGTTCTAACCATAGCAATTTGGCAAGAAAAAGAAATAAAAGGCATCCAAATTGGAAATAAAGAAGCAAAACTTTCCCTATTGCACATGACATGCTCCTATTCAGAAAATTCTGAATAACCCACAACAAAGCTCCTAGAGGTAATAAATGAATTCAGCAAAGTGGTGAGGTACAAGATTAACACCCCCAAATCAGTAGTGTTTCTATGCAGTAGTAATGGACAATCTGAATAGGAAATTAAGAGAAAAGTTCCATTTATAATAGCAATTAAATAGCAAGTATTTATTCCAAATATCTAGGAATAAATATGGATGTAAAGGACTGATATGTGGAAAACTACAAAACATTGCTAAAAGAAATCAAAGAAGACCTAAATACATAAAAGGACATTCCAACTTCATGGATTGGAAGAATATAACATGAATTCTATCCAAAGTGATCTAGAGATTCAATGCAATACCAATCAAAATTCCAACAGCCTTCTTTGTAGAAATAGAAAAGCCAATCATTAAGTTTAATTGGAAGGGTATCAGGCCCTAAAAAATAGCCAAAAACATCTTGAAAAAGGAGAATGAAGTTGGAGGACTCACACTTCCCAATCTTAAACTTATTACAAAGCTATAGTAATCAAAGCAGCATGGTACTGGCAAAAAGTAGACATACAGATCAAAGGAACTGAATTGAGAATTCAGAAATAAACACTCCACATCTATACCCAATTGATTTTTGACAAGGATACTAAGTCCACTCAATAGGGAAAGAGTAGTCTCTTCAACAAATAGTTCTGGAAAAACTGGATATTCATATGCAAAAAATGAAGGTGGACCCTTCCTTCACACCATATACAAAATGAACTCAAAATGGATCAAAGACCTAAATATAAGAACCAAAACTAAAATACTTCTAGAAGAAAAAAATACAGAAGCATCTTCAGGACCTTGTGTTGGGTAATGGTTCTTTACACTTTATACCAAAAGCATGAGCAATAAAAGAAAAAAACAGATAAATGGGACTTCAAAATTCAAAACTTTTACACATCAATGGACTTTATCATGAACATAAAAATACAATCTAAAGAATGGGAGAAAATATTTTAAGACCACATATTTGATGAGGGTTTAATATCCAGGATATATAAAGAAATCCTACAACTAATCAACAAGACAGAGAACCCAATTTAAAAATGGGAAAAAACCTAGAATATACATTTCTCCAAAAAAGATACACAAATGGCTAATAAACATGTGAAAAGATGGCAAACATATTTAGCCATTGGGGCAATACAAATCAAAACCATGAGATACCATTTCACACCCACTCGAAAGGCTACTATTTAAAAAAATAGGAAAATAAGTTGGCAGGGATGTGGAGAAATGGGACTACTCATTTATTATTGGTGGGAATATAAAATGGTTCGGCCACTATGGAAAAGTTAGGTAGTTCCTTAAAAAGTTAAATATAGAATTACTGTATGACCTGCCAATCCCATTTCTAGGTATATACCCAAAAGAATTGAAAACTTGGAGTTGAACAGATATTTTCACACTGATGTTCATAGTAGAATTATTCAATTGGCAAAAGATAGAAGCAACCTAAGTGTCCATCTACTGATGAGTGGGTAAACAAATGTGGTATATACATACAATGGAATATTAT
The DNA here is from genome assembly GCA_004026745.1 of Myrmecophaga tridactyla. Lineage (NCBI taxonomy): Eukaryota > Metazoa > Chordata > Mammalia > Pilosa > Myrmecophagidae > Myrmecophaga > Myrmecophaga tridactyla. The sequence goes on from PVIY010049852.1 coordinate 7,907, forward strand.
TCAGCCGTCAAAAAAGAATGAAATCCTCGTTGACATCATGTGGGGTGAAATGAGCCAGACACAAAAGGACAAATCTCACTGACATGAGATAATTTGAATAACCAGATTCATAGTGTCAGAAACTAGAATATAGGTTACCAGGGATGGGACGGGGTAGAAATAGAGAATGCTTAATAGGTACAAAGTTCATGTGTGGGATGATGGAAGAGTTTTGAGACTGGATGATGTAATTAACACCGTTAAATTGTACATTGTGTTAAAAGGGGAAATTTTAGGCTATTCTGTTATTCGAAAAATATGTTTTAAAAGCCCACAGAACTGTACAACACAGTGAACTGTACTATAAACTGTGGACTACCATTAATAATATAACTATAATAATATTGTCACTTCAATTGTAACAAAAGTGCCACAGCCATGCAACATTTCAATAATATGGACAATAGTGTGTGTGAGTGGTATATAGAAAGTGTGTATTTTCAGCATGAGTTTTCTGTAAACCTATAACTTCTCTGATAAAAAGGAAACAAAGACCTGGTAGACCTGAAGGGAGTTTAAGGAAGGGAGTTTTTAAAACGGGCCTATTCACAAATGGGTGGGCATATGTGAAAGAGCCAACAAGGAGAGTGTGGAGCATCCCAGACTCAGCAACTCAGGGAGGCCTTTACCACTGCTCGGCTTGTAGGAACAGTTCCTGGAGTCCACTGGGATTGTCCCAGCAGGAGAATGGCTGCCAGCAGAGGAATGCAACCACTGCAAAGCCACAGTCTGGCAGGGAAGGGTGGGATTAGAACTAGCCTGATTTCTCGCTCCTCCTACTTGGTAATTTCTTACCAGTACCAAGTACTGGCCATAGCTATTGGAGCCCAGCTGATTAAAGCTAATCCATTCTCATGGGGATAGATCTATGGGGGGTAGGACCTTTTGATTAGGTTACTTTGGTTCAGACATGCCCCAGGTGGTTTTTTTTTTTTTCCATTTGGGTACACGCGCCGGAATTGAATCTGGGTCTCCCACATGGCAGGCGAGCATTCTACCACTGAACCACTTGGGCACCCCCATGTGGGTGGGTCTTAAATCTCTTACTGGACTCCTTTATAAGAGGATGAAATGGAGAGAAAGACACACAGAGGTGAGAAAAGGACACACAGAGAAGCAGAGAAAGAAAGCCAGATGGAGCAGCAGGGAGCTGCAAGCAATGAAATGTGAGAGAAAGGACCAGCAGACCTGCCATGTGCCTTCCCATGGGACAGAGGAGCCCAGGATCACTCGATTGCCTGCTGATGCCTTGATTTGGACATTTTCACAGCCTCAGAACTGTAAGCTTGTAGACTAATAAATCTCCATTTGTTAGGAAAATGTATCTCTTTTAGCCATCTATTCAGCATATCTCCACATTGCTTTTCAAGATATTTTAAGTTATATTCTTTCCTCTTTTTCAGAGCTGCCTCTTCCTTTGGGGCTACTTTTTTTTTAAGGTAAAATTCACAAGGGGTTAGATGTTTTTTATAAGGCTTCTTACAACTGGGTAGATATTCTGCTGCAGTCTTCCAAAAAAGGCCCTTTTTATTTTTGACTCACTTGTAAAGTCGCGTAGCCTTTGAACTTTGGGGACTACTTTACATATGAGTGCAGATGCAAATTTAAACTGAAGCAGATGCATGGCACAATCACCCCCTGAATGTTGACTCTGGAGGAGGGAATACCTTTCCTGTAGAAATAGTTTCAGTTCTGGACTGAAAAGCTGGGGATGAAAGTTAATTTTGTTCTCTTTTGCTTAAATCAGTAAAACTTGCAGACTGCCAAATTTTCTTGTTGACCTCAGCAAATTATCTAAGGTGGTAGTGTTAATTTAGACTCGAGGGATTATCTGAATCTTGATTTGTGTAGATTTGCAATCGAAATGCAATATTAATGGAATCAGACAGCTCTTACAGAATTACCATGTGTATACAGGCTACACACTCCCCTTCATACACATCCATTAGTTATATAGAACTTGGTAAGCTGGCATTGAAACATTACAACAAGGTTTTATGGCATCAATTCTTAAAACTTTTACAGTGCAATATGTGTTATTTCTGAAGCAAACCAAAGGTAAATTTCTCGTGGTTCTTGCTGTCTGCTATAGAAGCATTTGTGGGAGAATAGAATCATTTACACACTTGAAATAGATTAGAAACAAACCCAATTGAAATACTTCCCGTTTTTTTTTTAAAGCCTTAAACCATGTATCAAGTTTTAGGTTCAAATTGTGTGGCATAAGTTAAATTTAAATTGCATTCTATTAACCAATATGAATGTATTTCTATAAACACAGTTATGTTGAGATAAACTTTAGAAAATTAAAGACAAATTCTCATTCTTAAAAGCCAGCATATTTCTGGTATATTGCATTTCAGCAGCTTTAGCTAACAAAAGCATGGACAAACCCTTCATGAAGACAATCGATCTTCATCTGTCATAGAAAATACTTACCATCGCCTTCTGGAGTTGATCTACCGAGTGATTAGTCACATTTGTGCCATTGATTTCTAGGATCTCATCCCCCACGTGAAGGGAGCCTGCCACAAAATAAAAAAAATCAATCCACAAAAGAATAAAATTTCAAACAAGAGGTGTCACTATAACTCAAGTTACCATAGAAGAGATATTGTGACCTGGAGCATATTATTAAATAGATTGATGTGAAACAGGTATCAAGAATATTCAATCATGAAAGATGGGAATGGCCTTTTGATTCCCTTCAGTAATGTATCAGGCAAGCCCTTGATAGTTCAAGACTATCTCATTTTCCTTGACCTCGGTACCCCAACAACTGTAAAAGTACCATATTCTCAATGTCTCCTGGAACTAAAGTGGCTACTAATTCCAGGAGAATATGATATGCCTGCACATACTAACAAGAATCATAAAGTGCAGCAAAGAACTCAGTATTCATCATTCACTGGCAAGTTCAATTTTTCTTTGTGGTTTAGCTAAAACCAAACATGCTACCAAATGGTAAAGTTAAGCAATGTTTAGATTCTAAGAGTAGTTAGCAATATTTGTGCCACCCTGGATAAAAAAAAATGCCACAACCAAACATAAATGAACACTGGTAGCACCTTAACTTTAAAGAAATACGTTAATTACTTATAGTTATTTGTTTAATATCTGTTTTCTCAGTTAAACTGCTAACTCCAGCAATGTACAGATCATCTGCTCCTTTCTCCACTGTATGCTCAAATTCTGAAGCCATGGATGTCATGGAGTAATCGCGCAAACATTACATGCAAAAATTATCTGTACAAACAAGTATATGAAGAATACTCAGAGGGAGAGATGGTGGCACTGGGTAATTCCAGAGCTGGCTGTTAAGCCCCAAAAGGGAGACTATAAGCTTCAGTTCCCACACCATGAAACAGGGAATAAATGATTAACCTCTGAATAAAACCCGATTCAGGACCCCCCAGAGCACCTTGTCTGTGGATCATGCCCCCATGAAGAATTCTGGCCACGGTACAGGACTGTTTTTCATTCAGCTTCAGAGTGATTCCCTGAAAGAAAGGCAATGGTATGGTAAGCTTTACTTTAAGCTCTTTCTGAGATTATCTTTAAAACAATTTAATGTAACTTCTCAGGAAGAATATGCTCATCTGGGACAGCCCTCAACTAGAATGGGCCTGAGGCCTGGTTTGAGGTGGGGCCTGCAATGGGGATGAAGAGACACAATGTGGGGAGCTAACTGCTCCCCACAGGGAGCCTTCTTCATTTCCTCACAGGGTCAAGGGTAAGTGGTGGGTGGGTGAAGACACGACAAGAAATTACCATGGGCTCCTCTGTGACCTTCTCAAACTGTATGAGCCGCACTTTCCGCACCTCCTGCCCCTTGGCCTGGGTGGGGCTCCCCGGGGCAGCCGACCCATTGGTGTACATGTCTTCCGTCACCACACTCGCCTGGGGTGGCCCAGCCTGCCAAGCCAAATCCACACAGCAGCGCATGAAATCAACAGCAGAGGCTCATGGTGGTCCCCAATCTGCAACTCTAAAATCCCCAAAGCTCTGAAAACCAGTGGTTATTTCATCAGTTTGTCATCCAACCACATTTTGAATCAATATGGAGCTGTTTGTAAGCTTTATTTATCCAATTTAATAGACTTATTCACAAAGTTTGCTGTAGAAATACTAACGTATATGAAGTACAGAGGGTATTAAATAATATATACTGAAATTAAGAAATTCTGAATCCCAAAACACATCTGGCCTCGAGGATTTCTGGTAAGGGGTTGTGTACACATATGGTATTTGCAATGCACAGGCGTGCACATGCACAGGCATGCCCACACACAAACCCTCTCTAGCAAAGAGGCAGAGTGGGTCTAGTAAATTTAATTCATGATGGGAGAACAAAGTGAACCACGAAGACTGGTGAGCTCGAGACCCAAATTCTTATATAAAATTTTGCACACATTCACCCTGTGACCCAGCAATCCCACGCCTATATATTCATCCAAGAAAAAAGAAAACATATCTACAAAACACTTTGCACACAAATGTTCACAAAAACGTTACCCACAATAGCCAAAAGTGGAAACAAATCAAATGACCACAAACCAGGGAATGGATAAACACACTGCAATACATCCAAACAGTGGAATACTATGAAAAGGATCAAAATACTCATGCACATAACCATGTGAACGAATCTCAAAAACATTATTTTGAGGGAAGGAAGCCTTATGCAAAACAGTACATATTACATGAAACAATTTATATGAGGTTTTAGGACAGGAAAAACTAATATATAGTTAAAAAAATAAAAATATTGGTTACCTCTGATAAGATGGGAAAGAGATTGACTAGGGAGGGGCATAAGAGAACTTTCTAGAATGCTGCTAATGTTCTATATTATGACAGGGGTTGGGGTTATACTGGTGTACACATTTGTTAAAACTCATCCAATGGTACATTTAAGACTTGTGCATTTCACTAAATTTTACATAAAAAATTTAAAATAACCATAAATCAATACAGAACCTAGTCAATGATATGCGTGCTGAAGTTTTAGGGGTGAAGTGTTCTGATGTCTGCAACTTATTTTGAAATATCTAAAAAAAAGGTGGCTAGATGGATAGGTTTGGGATATATATGTGATAAAGCAAAATGGTAACTAGAGATTCTAGGAGGTGTAGATGTTTGGGTGTTACTATAAATTTCTTTAATCTTTTTAGTATGCTTGAAATTTTTTCATAATACAATATGGGAGGAAATGACATTAAGAAATGAAAAGGCAAGCCATGGAACAAGAAGAACTGGAACATGCATACCCTGCAGCTGAGAATATAAACTGGTGAAATCTCAGCGCCCCGCTCATCCACTTTGTGGGGAAGAAGTGGCCCAGGGTGGGGAACACACGCGGTCCTGGGCAGTGGCCCATCGTTTGCTCATCTGCTCAGGAGCCGGAAGGAGAAGGAAGGAGAAGGGCTGGAAAAGCAGAGCCAAGGATTGCTGGAGGATTGGGGATGGATGTATGCCTTATACATTGGGAGTGCCGCTGACAAAGTAATAAAATAATACGATTTTAACTTTAACTTACTGCTTACTTTCTAAGAGGTAAATTTCTACAGAGAAACTCTGATAAGATGGTGAAATGCAAGTATTTTTAGTTATTGAGTGACCTGAAATGAGGGAAGTACTGAGAAACAGAAAATGCCTTACACTGCAACTAGAATTTCAAAAGACCCACATGACCCAAATCACAAGGCATTAGGGCTATAGATATACTGTTAAGTGAAAAAAAATGAGGAAGACTATACTCTCATTAGCATAAGCAGTGAACAAGGAATATATTTTTATTTGCTTACAAATGTATAAACTATCTCAGGAATGAAACCTAAGAAACAGTGGTTGCTTCTAGGGAGGGGGATTGGGTGAGAGGGAAATGTCTTTACTCTCTATCCATTTATAGCTTTCAAATTACATGCTACATGCATGTTTTACTTTAACAAACTAAACTGGTAAGAGAAAAATGATGGTAGCGGGGTTGGTATCTGTCTGGGTGTGACTCCTGGCTCTATTACTAACAGCTGAGTAACTCTGGCCAAGTTTCTTGCCCTCTCTGTGCTTCAGTTTCCTCATCTGAAAAAACAGGGATTACCTCAGCCCGGCCTTATAGGGTTGTGACGAGGCACGCGCTTCACTCGCTACCTAGAACCACTCAGCAAATGCCAGCTGTCTTCAGTAAGATGCCGTACAACCCTTAGCTGCACGGGATAACCAAGGCACATGGAATCCAGAAAGAGGCAGCTAAAACGTGTTTTTTCTTAAGTTTTATGCTTTACATTTAAGTCCATGATCCATTTTGAATTAAGTTTTTATAAGGTGTGACATTTAGGTTTTAGGTTAACCTTTCTCTCTTTATGTCTGTGAAGGTCCAGCTGCTCAGCATTCAAAATGCCACTCATCCCTTCACTCTTATGTCCCAATACTTAGTTTCTGTACATGGAAATGAAAGGCTATTATTCACAAAAGCTGCAAAGCTCTACAAAGTATAATGCTTTCTAACAAGCAAGATGGAATTTTCAGAAAGTGATTGTGATTCTGGTTTAAGTTGGCAGACTAAGTACTTGTGTTGTATCTCCTCTTCCTTGGGACCCTGTTTATAGATGAGAGTAAAAGGGGATGGGAGACAATCCCACCAAAAAAAACAAAATATGAGAAGGCTACCAGGCGTGAGAGATTTCCATAACCTTCTAGAAGACAGGAGGCAGATAGGGGAATTGTCACTGATCAAGCAGAGCGGCACCTGGGATACACACAGGGGAGGAAACAAAGGAGGAGAGATCTGTACTACTGGTCAGAACACAATAAATACTTTGTATTGAGATACAAAGAAGTGAGGTTTGGGGTGAAAGACATATGCACAACAGCTACAGCTCCTGCGATCAGCTTCACTTTCAAAGCAGAAAGAAGGGCCAGGTCAGACGTATCTGCCCCAGAACCTCCTCAGTGGATATCTGTTTATGTCTCTTTAGCCAGAACTGTGTCTGCCAATTATTATAATAACATAAAAGCCATTTATTGATTTTCTCTTTTTAGAATCTACCTATAGACAAGTCATGAGAAATAACAGTTAAAGAACAGATTATAAATGTCAGCACTGTGACAAAAGGACATATATAGATGATCGGAATTGCGAGGTAAAGAAAGGCAAAAAAAATGGGGGTGAGGCAACTAGTCTCATCACCTTATAAAGTATGGAGCTGAAGTAGTATCTGTAGTGGGTGGAACAATAAATGAAGAAATAAGGATATTATTTAAAGTACCAGGGTTAATCAACAAATCAGAAATTGCAAACTGGTGGCCCATAAATTTATTTCATTTAGGCCATGTGTTTTTGTTTCACTTTGCAAAAATCAGGAGATTCCAACTTTTCTTTAAAACTGAGATCTGGTATAGCTGGGTTTGTAGTCTAAGATGGCTACCAAACCTGAGGACAGAAACCCAGAAACAGACCTACACAAAAATATGCCTGACTTTGACAAAGGGACGAAAGCAATTCAGCAGAGGAAGGAGAGTCTTTTCAACAAATGTGCTAGAGCAACTGGACATTCGTAGGCATAAAGAGTGAAAGGTCAACCTGAACCTCACACCTTATAAAAGCTTAATTCAAAATAGATCATGGACTTAAATGCAAAGTATAAAAATTTTTAAGAAAAAGTATCAGATAAAATCCTCAGGACCTCGGGCTAGGCAAACAGCTCTTATACTTGACACCAAAATCAGGATCCATGAAACGAAAAATTGATAAGTTGGACCTCATCAAAATTATAAAAAACAACTTTTGCTGTGTGAAAGCCCATGTGAAGATGGTGAAAAGACAGGTTACAGAACGGGAAAAAACATTTAGAAAGCACATATCCAACAAGGATTAGTCTCTAGAATATATAAAGAATGTTTAATACCCAACAGTAAAAACAAAAACGGAGGAATGCAAATTAAAATCACAATGAGCAATCAACCACACAACGATCAGAATAGCTGAAATTTTAAAATACATAGTGACAATACTAAATGCTGTTGAAGATGCTGATAAACTGGATCTCTTGTATATTGCTGGTGAGAATATAAAATGGTCCAGACACTCTGGACAACACTTTGGCAGTTCCACCACTTCTTCCTGCAGCAAGCCTCTCCTACAGAGTTCATTGACAACCTTCATCTGAGTTGCCAGCTCACAGCCTGCCCTACAGAATTTGGACTATGCATCCCCACAGTTGCATGAGATACCCTTATGAAGCTCATATTTACAGATCCCTCCTGTTGGTTTTGCTTCCCCAACAATGATTAATGCTAATGGAAATGTATGTTCACTCAAAAACCTATATATGAACTCTGGAGGACAATGAAGAAGAACTCCACAAACTCTGGAGAATGATAGAGACTGGAGAAGGATTCCACAAATACTGACTCAAAGAAAAAGTAAAAAGCAGTCTCCAAGATCAGGTAGGATATTTCAGTCCCAGACCTGCCAGTCTGGACCCCTCCCCCTCAGTCAATTCTGCACAAGTTGGGAGTTTTAGAGGTAGCATAGCCCGGGTCCCTCCTGCCATGGGTGAAGA
>PVIY010049853.1:0-16518 GCA_004026745.1 Myrmecophaga tridactyla
GGCTGGCCTCCACCATCTCCTGGGGGAATCTGAAGTCAGTCCTGTCCTTCAGGCAGGAGAAAGGGGAGATTCTCCTCATTTGTCCCAAAAGCATGAAGGTGTTTTTGCTGACAGAGACATGACTTTGAAGCAGGTCACAGTCCAGAGATGGAACAGGGCCAGAGCTGAACACCACCAGGGCCATCAGTCGAGAGAGCAGGAAGGCCATTGGGGAAATTGGGCGTGCTGCTGGCCTGGCTGGGCTGGGAGTCTGTGTGAACCTTAGACCCTAGTTTCTCTGAAAATGCTCTCTCTATGCATGGCTTTTAAATAGGGAACTCAAAGATTTTCATTTTCTGAACGTTCCTCTATATTTTACTTCCATTTTTTGTTTTCATTTACATATTACATCTTCTCCATATCTCCTGAGAAGTTGTCAACAAATCTATCCTCAATTTTTGCAATAGAAATTTAATTTTCTCAGTCAACTTTGATGTTTCAATTCCAATGATACTTATTGATTAAATGGAAAATGTTTTAAAGTCAGAAGTATATGTATGTATGTAAATACACAAATACACACATGCACACACATTTTATATATAAACATTGCTACTTCTTCTGGGAATAAGTTTTAGTCCTCATCCTGAGGCCCATTTTTATCCCTAACTTTTCTTAGGAAGTCAGGCTCCCTCACCCTATGGGTTCTCCATTTGCTTAAGAATTTACCAGACCATATACGGCAAATAAATTCTTTAAAACCAAAGACTGAGCATTGTTCACTATTTTTGTCATAGCAGAGGCTGATGAGTATAGTGGATTAGCTTCTCCGCTTTTTCTCTTCCTTCTAGAATATATCTATGTATGTCCATGTGGTTATGCGTCACCAGGGCCGCAAGGTTAGGATTAAATTAGTGCCCTTTATTTCCATAATTTAATATTGGATGTCAATAGTGCCCTTCAACCTGTGTCAATATCCCTAGCAGTAATCCTAGTTTTTCTTAGGTACCCATGGGTGTAGAGATGCTAATGCCAAGACAATCTTATTTGCAGCTCTTTCCTAGCACCACCTCACTCACAAGGCAGTTGTCACATCTAGTGACACCCTCTCCTCTACAGGACGGAGTGTCCTCAACCTGAACTCTCCTGGACTCACTCTGAGAGTCACTTCACTGCATCCAGATGACATGAGAACTCCTTTACTTGGGAGGATTTTTTTTTTTTTTTTTTTTGCCCAAATCATTAATCCTCCAGGCTCCTCTGCCTTGCCTCTAAAGTTTGTGGGAGGGCCCTGGCTCTTCAGTGCTGACCCCCTCTCCTGACCCATATACATGGATCAAACATGTCAACAGCCTTCAGTGCTAACAGCAAGTGTATCTTGTCTATGTTGGTGGAGGAATTAGCCAAATGTGATCATTTTACCTTTAGAGGACAAATAATTTTTATTTTGTAAAATGCTGCTTTCATTTTTCAACTCTTTGACTTACACTATTGACCGCTTATTATGCACAAAGTTTCTTAGGGGGTTACAAGGGATGCAATGATAATATTGCCTCCTAGGGGAAGCTCATATTACAGAAATTAGTAATCTTTAGTTGTTCATCCAGTCAGCCTCATTCTCTTGGGTTTCTTTGTTCCCCTGTCTTTGTTTCGCTCCGTGAATGCAGGGACGTAAGGCTATTATATAAAGGAGAAATAGCCTTCTTTACTTGTTCATGATTTTTCTTTTTAAATTTTTGTAACTTTCATGTTGTGTCTTACTTGTTTATCCTGCTACTGCTACATTACTTTTGATTTCAAGCTGAGATGAATACAAAAAGGAAAATAAAATAAGGCGAAGGAGCTGTATTATTTTTCTCTATATTTATCAAGACATCAGATTTTTGTGTCTTATTTCAATTTTCCTAGAAAGCAAAACTTGACAGTTGTTTGTGGACAAAAAGGGGAAAAAATGTAAGTCTGAGGTCATGAAATTGAAGACGGAAGGGACTTTTTAGCTGACAAAATGATAAAGTATAACATAGCAAAAATTCAATGCAGCAAAATTGGGAACTAGTGGGGGCAAATAAAGGCCAATATTGAAGTAAATGAAGGCCAGAAAATAGCTGCTTCTACCAGAGGTGCAAAGAAGAGCAACCCTTGGTTCAACGGATGGCCTTCAACTTTGCAAGACCAGGCACTGGACTTCTGTTCATTTAACCCAAATATGAACAGCTCTAAGGATAGAAGGGGTCACACCAACCAACTCGCAATGGATTAGCAACCAAAGCCCCAATTGCCAGAACACTAATCGTCTCTGCAGGGTAATGGATATTCCCCCTTACCTGCATGCTCTATCTACTTAATAAATCCATTCATGCAATTAAAAGTTTGTTTTGAGAAATCTAGAATTAAAAGAAAGAAATTGGATGACCCCAAAAGATTTTGCTCCTAATCTGGTGAAGGTGCTGTCTGCCAGATTTCTCCACTATAAGGTTATTATTTTTCCCTTCCCATACTCTATATGTCAGAAGCATATCACTAATACCAGCTCATACTCAAAGGGAGGGATATTAAACCACACCTCCAGGAGGGAGGAATATAAAAAACTTTGTGGATATATATTTAAAATATAGCACAGTAATTAATCAATACTTTGGGGGAGAGACTTTGAAACTACGCATTATACTTTTCCTCTTTAGAATTTCACCCACTGATTTTGGCATTCATCAATAGATCTTGCCTATATCAATTGTTTCAGTGATGTTCAAATGGCGAATTTCTATTTTCCTCATTCTTCCAATTTAATAATTGGAATTCTTCTGTAAGAAAGACTTGTCTTTTCACCACAATTTATTTGTTTATCGGACAATTTACAAAGCTCAGTATGAATATATGAATATTTATTTTATTCCTTGGGTTATAATCTGATAGTATCATTATTTAATTTGATGTTGCAGTTGTTCCGACTTTAGCTATAGGTTGACTCGAGTCATCTTGACATGCACCCATACTTATTGGCTTTTGTTTTTGAGCACTTTGTATTTTCTGGCACCATAAGATGCTCCAGGCTCATCTTACATTTCCCCTGTCCCACCAGGAATTAATCATTTCTCTAAGAAACTTTAATTGCTTTTATTGGAGATTGATTATTAATAACCAAGATCTGGGGCAAGGTGCGCTAATTGTTACTAGTAAATAACTGCTTGTAGGGCTTCTTTGTCACATAGTTAAGACATGTATGTATGTATACTAATCTATGTATATACACACAACACATTTATATTTGCACCTGTATCTCTGTATACACACTGAAATAAACATGAGTATATACTGAGATCTCTGGTTCTAATCCAGCATCTCAAGATCCATTCTATCCTCCCCTTGTAGCTTACTTTTAACTTTTTTCCCCAATCGGGAGAAATCTGACTTTCATTAACTACAATATATTTACTTATTTATTCAACCCTAATGTACATATATTTTCAGAACTAATAACCAGTACCTCTGTGAGAAGCAGATATACCAACTAAAGTATTTTTGTGTACAATCATTTTGTCTTCAGCCTTACTGTATCTAGTTAAAACAATGTTTAACAAAACATACAGAATACAAACCTAATAAAATGTGAATATGAATTATGGCGTTACCAATTTCTTAACAATGGTTACCTCTTGGGCAGGGATTAGAATTTAGGAGTAATACCCCAAAGATTAAAGGGGATTTTACTATAGTATTGATTGAATATTTTTTTTTTTAGTTTTTTTTTTTTTTACATGGGCAGGCACCAGGAATTGAATCCGGGTCCTCGGTCACAGCAGGCATGCGTTCTTACCTGCTGAGCCACCGTGGCCCGCCCCAGGCAAGCATTCTTGCCTGCTGAGCCACCGTGGCCCGCCCAAATTGAATTTTTGACAATTTTTTTCTCTCTCTCTCTCCCTCTCTCTCACTATATATATATATACACACACACATGCACACACACACACAAACATATTATTAAATTTATATAGTCTTTGTTCAATTATTTTTAAAAATATTATAAAATGCTGTGTCACCATTCAGTCCCCAAGTCACACTCAACATAGTGGCTCCTCCCCTGCTTATTTCTTTTCTTTATATCCCCAAAAAACCAGTGAGCACATTCTCTCTCCTATTTCTTATCCTACTTCTTGCTGTTTCTTTTACCCCATTAATAGTCTTTTGCTTTTCTTAGATGAAATGATAATTACCTGTCTCTCTTTCTTTGATTATGCCTCTAAGGAATTTACCAGCCAACACAGAGAACAATTTCTCTTTTAGAAGGAGAAATTAAGTATAATAATATTTTAAAGTTTCATCTCTGTCATGCATGATTTGAATATGAAATACATGCCCACCATCCCTGATGAATCAGTGATGCCATAATGATTAAATACTAGAAGATCATGGAGTATGGTGGTAGTATGGAAAAGGTTTCATTAAATTTTTATTCTTGTACATGTTTTTGAGGTCTGAAGAACAGAAAGCCTGGAGAAAAATGAACACAGTATTAGAAACCTGTGGCACACCATCAAGTGTACAAACCTATGCATATTGAGAATCCCAGAAGGAGAGGAGAGAAAGAGAAAGGGGGAGAATGAATAGTTGAAAAAATAATGGCTGAAAACCACCCAAACTGAATAAAAAATATTAATCTACTCTTCAAAGAAGCTCAACAAACTTCAAGTTAAACACAAAGAGATTTCCATGTAGACATATCATAACCAAATGATCAAAAGTAAAAGATAGAACTTTAAAGAAGCAAAAGAGAAGTGACCCATTATGTACAAAGAATCCACAATAAGATTAAAAGCTATTTTTCATCAGATCCTATGGAAGCTAGATGAAAATAGGATGACATGTTCAAAGTGCTGAAAGAGGAAGATTGTCAACCAAGAAATCAAAAGACAGTAAAACTATCCTTCAAAAATAAAGGAGAAAGGGCAGTGCAATTGTGTCTCAGTGGCACAGTTTTCGCCTGCCATGCCAGAGACCCGGGTTCAATTCCTGGTGCCTGCCCATAAAAAAAAAATAATAATAATTAAAAATAAATAAAGGAGAAATAGGACCATACCCTGAAAAACAAAAATTGAAAGAATTTGTCACCAGCAAATCTGCCCTGTGAGAAATACTAAAAGGAGTGTTTCAGACAGAAAGAAAAGAAAATACACAGCAACCTGAAACCACGTGAAAATATAAAAGGAAAATTTTGAAAAATACTGGCGATGGGAATGACATGGATGCATATAAAGGAGAATATAAATGTACTTTTTGTTTGTAACACTTTTCTTTTCTGTCTGATTGAAAAAACAGCTGTATAAAACACCAATTATAAACTGAGTTTATGGGTTATACTGTACAATGATGTAACATATAACAATAATAGCACAAAAGAGGGCAAGGGAATTAAATATACAGGAGGAAATATTTGAATCGTTACTGCTCCAAATTAAAATATTAAATATAATAAAATTACATTTATTTAATACATTTAATAAATTAAATATTTAGTACAATAAATAAATAAATATTTAATTTATTTAATTCAATATAATAAAATATTGAAATTAAGTTGGTATTAATCTCAAATAGATTGTTACCAACTAAACTGAGGTATTAATTATAATCTCAACGCAACTGCTAAGAAAATGTCTCAAAAATATAGTTAAAGAGACACAGGAATTAAAATGGCACTCTAAAAAATATCTATTTTACACAAATCAAAGTAGTAATGGAGAAATAGAGGAACAAAAAACATAAGACAGTAATCAGTCAGTACCTTAAATATAAGTGCATTAAATATTTCAATCAAAAGACAAAGACTAGAAGAATAGATTTTTTTTAACATGAGCCAATCATATGCTGTTTACAATAGACATACCTTAGATTCAAAGACACAAATAGGTTGAAAGTAAAAGGATGGATAAAGATACACTATGCCAAGAGTCACCAAAGAGAGCTGGAAGGGTAAATAGAACGTAAACTAAAATTATTGCTAGAGACAAAGAAGGACATTTTACAATGAAAGAAAAGTCAATCCATCAGGAAGACATAACAATTACAAACATAAATATATATGCACTTGATAACAGAAGTGCGAACTACATGAAGCAAAACTGACAGAACTCAAGGGAAAAATAAGACAACTCAACAATAATAGTTAGAGACTTAAATACTTCACTTCCAATAATTGATAAAATAATTTGACAGATGATCAATATGATGACAAACATGAACAAACTCTATAAACCAACTAGACCTAACAGAAAAGAATACACTTTCTTCTCAAGTGTACATGAATCGTTCCCCATGATAGACTTATAAAATGTCTCAATAAAATAAAAAGGATTGAAATCATAAAAATTATATTTAACAACCACAATGAAATGAAATTAGAATTCAGTAATAAAAGAATGTTTGGGAAATTTGTAAATATGTGTGAATTAACTAATATACTTCTAAATAACCAGTGGATCAAGAGGAAGTCACAAGGAAAACTAGAGTCAACTTTGAGATGATTGAAAAAGAAAGCATAATATATAGACTTATGAGATGCAGCCAAAGCTAGCTTAAAGGGAAATTTATGGTTGTAAATGTCTATAATAAAATAGAAGAAAAATAGCAAATCAATGACCTAACTTTCCACCTTAAGAAACTAGAAAAAGAACAGTAGACTAAACTAAAAGCAAGCAGAAGAAAATAAATAATAAATATTAAAGTAGAAAAAAAAGGAAACAGAAACTAGAGAGAAAATCAAGGTTGGTTCTTTGAAAAGATCAAGAAAATTCCAAACCTTTAGCTGGACTCACCAAGATAAAAAGAGGGGACTTGAATTACTAAAATCAGGAATGGAAGAGGAGAGAACATTATCTCAGATATTACAGAAATAAAAATGGGTTATAAAGGAATACTATTGTCACTGGACAAAGGCCATGGATTCTTTTGCCTGATGTGCTGAATAACCAATTCCTGAGACACCGAGGTCTCAAAGAGAGAAAGAGTTTATTACTAGGCACATAGTAGGAGCATAGATGGCCTAGCAGCCCTAAATTTGTCTCCCTGAACTGCAGTAATTCTGATAGTTTTAGTAGAGAAAAGATGGGCAGGGTTTACGATAATGAACACAGTGGCCCCAGATGATGTAATTAGAGGTGATCTGATTCTTGAGCATGCACAGATTGATTACATGCTTAGTCACAGAATGTATGAAAGAAAATGGGAGAATGAAGTAGAGGTGACTTGTAGGTTAAAATCTAAGCTACTGTGCATTTCTGGCAGGTCCACTTTGGTTAGATCCTTGCTCCATCATCGAGATGACTTTGGACTTGGGGTGGGTCAGCTCTGGGAGGACCCAAGACCCTTCATTAATAAGCATTAGGGGCTGTCTTTAGTGATTACAAGACTCTAAAGTTGAACAACTGGATAAATGGGTACCAATGAACGTTAGTCACAAGGTTTTTACAATCACAGGACACAAGATAAAAGTTATGAAAGATCAGAGCAACTAGATTATAATGGCTAAAATGGAAACAACTGTAGGTTAGTCACAAGGTTTGTACCATCATTATCTGAAATCAAAACAGCTTGCTTTGATTCAGAGATTTCAGATATTTCCCTCTGTCTATTCTAATACACTTGGAGAGTAAAAAGAAATATCTATATATTGATTAAATGGTCACAATCATTTGTTAAATCCCAGTTTCACGGTTACATTATGAACACCTGTATGCCAAAAAATCTGATAACCTAGATTGAATGGACAAATTCAAATTCCTAGAAGGACACTGTGATGGTCTGAAGTTGCATGTACCCCAGAAAAGTATGTTCTCAACGTTAATCCATTCTTTGGGTGTGGACCCATTGTAAGGAGGATCTTTTGGTGAGTACGATCTTAATTTAAGTTCATATGTGACCCACCTCATTAATCCTTTCACTGGCGTCCTTCATAAGGGGATGAAATTCAGGTGGAGAAAGGCCAAAGAAGCAGAGAGAAAGCCACAGAAACAGAGAAAAAGCCATGGAAGCAAGAAATTGAAGCAAACAAACCCAGAAGAGAAGGGGGAGACTAGCAGGTGCTGCCATGTGCCTTGCAAGAGCAAGAGGAGTCCAGGATCACTGGCAGCCAGACTTGGGGAGAAAGCATCGCTTGATAATGCCTTGATTTGTACATTTTCATGGCCTCAAAACCGTAAGCTTTTAAGTTAATAAACTCCCACTATAAATGCCCATCCATTTTTGCTATATTGCTTTCAGCAGCCTAACAGACTAAAACAGATACAAACTACTGGAGCTGACCCAAGAAAAAGTTTATCTGTTTTGGATTTATAAAAAGTAATGAGACAGATGCCTTCACTAGTGAATTCTACTAAACATTTTAAAAAGTAATTAACATTAATATTTCACAACCTTTTTCCAAAAATTTTAACAGGAAGGAATACCTCCCAATTCATTCTATGAGTCCAGTATTATCCTGATACCAAAATTAGACAAAGACATCACGAAGAAAAGAAAACAATAATGTCCCTTATGAACATAGATGCAAAAAAATTTAACAAAATACAAGAAAACTAAATCCAAAAACATAGTAAAACGACTATACATCATGATCATGATTTAGCTCAGGAATGTGACAAAATCAATATACAAAAATCAATCGATGCAATACACCCTATCAATATAATAAAGGACAAAACCACGTGATCATCTCAATAGTCATAGAAAAACGTGACAAATTCCAACAGTCTTTCGTGATAAAAATACTCAACAAATTACGAATAGAAAGGAACATCCTCAACCTAGATAGAGATAGTGAACAAGCTCAACATTGTACTGGACGTTCAAGTCACAGCAATTAGGTGAAGAAAAAGAAATCAACAGCATCCAGATTATAAATGAGGAAGTCAAACTATCTCTATTCACTGATGACATTATCTTGTAATATAGAAAACCCTAAGAAATCCTCCAAACAACTATTAATAAAGTTCAACAAGGTTACAAGATTCAAAATTAATATGCAACAATCAATTGTATTTCCATACTCTAGCAATGAATAATCAAAAAATGAAAATTACGTAGACACTTCATTTATAACCACTTGTCATTACGGAAAGGATCAACTAACCATGTGAACACTTGTATATGAAAAAAGATTGAAATCATCTTTAAGTTGGATGACATTTAAGTCCTTTGCAGTGAGAAAATTGCATTGGAGAAAAATCCATTATTCCAAATTTCATAGGTCTTATTGATAATTTTGAAAAATATTTGGTTGATGTCTCTGATTACCAAATCAATGTATCAGCAGCCGGCACATGGTACAAGCATCACATAGGCTATTTTCTTATTCATTGAAATTAGATGAGTTAGAATGATCTTTGATCAGTGTCATTTGTCTATTTCATAAGGATTGATTTAGTCGAAACTAGAGAATATAATCTGTATGCTCACAAAACAGACCACACAAAAACTGTAGGACAGAGTAATGTGCTGGAAGCACATGAAAGAGAGCTCTTTTCTCCACCTCTCTTCATGGTGAGTAAATAAAATATATCATCCTGGACGTGTGGTTATCTGACATGATGACAGTGAAGGCACCAATAACAAGCCATATATTTAAAATTAATATTTAAAAATTAAATATTAAAAAATTATAAACCTTTATAAACATTTTTAAAGTTGTTTAGATGAAAAATAAATAAAAGCAGGAGTTCTAACATTTTCTTTCAATATCCTTGTGTGCACCCTTTCTGCACACCACACACAAAAGTCTCCTGCCTGGCTCTGACCACAGGCAAAACTTATGACCAGCCCATATGCTCCTCCACCCCACCAATGTCTCCTGGAAAAAATTCAGTGGAACAATACGCTAACAATAGAAAGTTACAAACATAAGGGTAAACTTGTTTTTAGAACCTGACCTCATTTTTCATTTTCACTACCTTTGTATTTTTCAGGAGAATCACTTCTGTGTTTTTATCTGTGAATAAATAATTGTTCATTGTTTTCTCTTTCTCTGAGCAACAGCTTCATCACCAACTCCCTTCTAGACCTGTCCATTTATTCTCCATTTTCTCTGTCATTATTATTATTTTTTTAATCTTTGGATGCTTAGTTACTTCTATGAACAGGGAAGGTAAAATTTTGGAATCCTTCGGTTTTGTGTGTGTTCACAGAAGTCTGCAGAGCAAGAGAAAACAGAGGATGGTATTTTCCATGCTATGCTTCCCTCTGACTTCTCTTTCAAGAGATTCCCCCAGAAAATAATGATCAGAGGGAGTTAAATGCTTCCAGGCAAACAGCAGGATTTCTTTCCTTTTCCTTTGGTCTGTAATTGCATAAACAGTATATGCCAAAGCCCTGAAATGTTGCAATCCAGATGTGTCACCTGAAGGACACCTCTCACTGGAAAAGGGGTAAAAATCTCCCCTGAGCCACCACACTGCCAAGCACCAGTGACTCTCAGCTTTGCTCACACATGCTCAGGCGCTGAGGCCCTTTTTACTTAACCTGGGCCACACTTCCAATTTTGCTACCAGACAAAGGCCATGGACTCTTTCGCCCAATGTGTTCAATAACCAATTCCTGAGACATCAGATTTTCAAAGAGAGAAATAATTTATTATTAGGCAAGTAGTAGGAGAGCGGAAGGCCTAGCAGCCTAAAATCTGTCTTAGGGGGTTCAAGGTTTTTATGGATTTTAGCGAGGGGAGATGAGGTCATTTCTGACAGCAAATTCAAAGCAAAAAAGGTAACAGTGTTATCAATAGCATTGCAATAAGAGAACAAGCTGAAAGGAGGGGAGCCTGAGCTATGGCTTCAATACTAAAGGTGTAAGCTGAAAGGAAGGGAGACTGGTTATCTCTCAATAGCAGAGTCTAAGGGATAGGATTTTCAAATGTGGGGCCTGAGCTAACCAGAAAATGACCAGATGAAATGACAGCAACAACTCTTACAGTAACAAAGGCACAAGATAAGGGCTTTTACAGCCATTTCAGATATCAGGGCAACAGAATTATAGTTTAGGGATTTCAGGTTTTCCCTTCTGTCTACTCTCATATCCCAGAAGGCAAAAAGGAATATGATTCAGCAATCAAAATCATCCCCTAAATCCTCATTTCTCAGTTACAATTTGATCAATAACTTTTATTCCAAAAAAGTCTACAACCATTTCAACTACTTCTTCTTTCTCCTCTTTTTCTCCTCCTTTTCCTCCCCCTCCTGGTTCTCCTTTCTTTATTCTCCCCTAATTTCATCTGTAGCCGGTTCTCTGGGCGCGGTTCCAGCCTCCAAGGGGTGCCCTGGGAGAGGATGGCCGCCTTCTCCAGGCAGCCTGCCAGAATACGTCGCCTGGAAACACCCTGGCCTGCTCTGGATTGGCACTAATTTTTGCAGCGAGAAAACTCCTCTAGGTGATGGACAGAGGCAAAGCCGGGTTGGGGCCCTTCCTTCCTGGGCGCCGCTGACCCACCCGCGCGGGAGCTCCAGCCGGGGAAACCCGCCCCCACCCCAGCCCCCGCCTCCTGCTCCTCCCAGCCCCTGCGCCAGTGTCTTTGCTCTCCTGTCCTCCCACCGACAAATTCTTTCTCTTCCGATATCCTGTTTCGGATCTGAATGGCCAGTAATTTTTAGTATTCTGTTTGTAGGCAGGGGCTCTTAGGTCTTGAGAGTAATTTCTCCCTCACAGGCCCTTTTTCACTGCTAAGTTGACTCTCAAGCCAGCGCACCTCCTTATCTTTATTATGCTGTAATCATCTGTTCCTTCCCAGACTTGGGCTGCAAGGCTCCCTTCCCTACCTTTTGAAGGCACGAGGCTCTAAGGAAGTTGACGGTACAGGTGAGAATTCCACCTCAAGTGTGGGAGTGGAGGAAGGGAGAGCAAGAGGCATAGTGGAAGACATCTTTTGAGTTGTAAAGTTTCCTCTGTCCTTAGCTAAATAGGTCAATAATTTTCTTTCCCTCCCTCCTTTTCCTTCTTTCCTGTCTTCCTACCTTTCCCTCTCTTTTTTCCTTCACCTCTTCCTGTCTTTCTCTCTTCCACCCCCTTCCTTCCCTTCTGATTTCCTGTTGCAACTGAAGACATTTTCCTATTTTTCCCCCCAATCCTGATGTTCCTGGGCTCAATTCTACTTCTTCCCGAGATAGTATAGTTTTAATAAACTACTAGATTATATTTGTTTATATTGCCATTAATAAGATGGACCTAATGTATTATTTTGCTGTCAGGGTTATTTTATAATCACAGCATGACTTGGGAAGCTTTGCTTCTTTTTCCATGCTTTGGAAAGGTTTATATGATGTAGAAATACTCAGTGTCTTAAAATTTCAGATCTTTTGCTTTTTGTGAGTGTAGTGATAGAGATTCACCACCTTTTATGTTGTCAATCGATTACATGTCCATGAAAGTTATCTATTTAATTACAAAATTTGACATGAAGTTGAGCATTCTTTTTTCTTTAAAACTTAAAAAGATTCTCTTTAACTGTAATTATGATTTATTTCTTATTCTAAAGGTATTTTTCCTTTATTCCCTATGTCAACTTTGCCAAATATTTACCTACTAAGCTGGTCTGGATGAATCACCACCTTTTGACTTTTTCTTCAAGGTTATTGCATTTTCTTCTGTGTTCAGGTTCATTCATTTCTGCTTCTACATTTGTTAATTCTTTACTTCATTTTGGTTTAATTTTATTGTTCTTTTTCCAGTATCTTGAATTGACTGCTTAATTAAATTATATTGTATGCTTTTTATTTAAACAGCTTTGTTGAGTTTTGGTTGACATTTAATACTGTGCACATATATAATTTCCAATTTTTAAGTTTTGACATTCACTCATGAAAGCACCAGTACAGTCAAGATAATGCACATACCTATCACCCCCAAAGTTTTCTTACATTCACCTATTTTTAGTCTTTCAAGATTTCTATTACATAAACTTATATTTAGAGGTTTGCCTCAGAATATAAGTTTGATCCTGCCTGCAGGTATTGATATATAATGTATTCATTGTTTTATTTTTTATTTTATTTTTTTAAATTTTATTATTATTTTTTTACATGGGCAGGCACCGGGAATCGAACCCGGGTCCTCTGGCATGGCAGGCAAGCATTCTTGCCGCTGAGCCACCATGGCCCTAGTCATTGTTTTTAATTTCTAATTAATTTGCAATTTCCATTTTGGTTTCCTTCTTAATTGAAAAATTCAGGAAAGGTCATACATAAGTCTTATATTTTCACAGATCTTCTCTCCCCCCAGCCCCCTTCTATATTCTGGTCTCTCTCCATCCCAGTATTGGTGCCAGGAGCCCTCTCTAGGTGACTGGTCACATTGTTTAGAAAGTCTTCCTGGACTTTATACTACAACCACATGCCTCTACTGGTCTCCTGACTGCTTGTTTAATGGCAAGGAAATGGAGCCACCTTGCTCGGCTATTTCAGTGACATTCTCACCGAGTTATCATTGAGGGAGGGAGAGGAGGAAGGGGAGGAAGGCTGCTTTATGGCTTGGGGGTGATTTTTGGATGGGAAGCGGAATAATCTGGAGGCTTATTCATTCAGATGTCAGTTTTCTGATGCGGTTTCTCTGTCAGCTGGTCAGCTTATGAAATGATCAACTGGCGACTATTTCTGAGAATCTAAAATGTGCTCAACAAAGTTAATAATTCTAATGATGATAAAATAACCATGTTTAATATGCCCCGGATTGATCATATATATTGCCCAGTTAATTCTCACCATAAATTTATGATATGGTGACTGCGTAGGAAACAAGACTTGTGGGAGCTGTGGTGAGCTCTGGTGAATTAAAAGAGAAAATCCTTATGGCGCTAATTTATGTGGATAAGGGAAATGACTGGAAAATTATAAGAGGGCATATTAATGTGTTAAATGAGAGGGCTGGAGAGCATCTCCAAAGCCTTTAGCAGAGACCGCGCCCTTGAGAATCGCTGTGACTCACCCCACCCGGCCACCACTCAACGCTGAACTCAAAGCTTCCGTCACTGCGCCCGACGGCCGGCAGGGGGCGACCCAACTCGCCTTTGCCCACCTTCCTGTGCAGAAACACCACCTCCTGGGTTTTGGGGTTTCCAGTTGGTCCCTCTGCCCAAGAGAGAGACGGCGCTTTGGGGACCAGCTTGGTGCAGCTTAAACGGTGAGTAAAAAAAGTCTTCTTTTCGCAGTCTTCATAGCTGAGCGGGGAGCTTTGCCGCGACTTCGCCGGAGACGTTTTTCTTCGCTAGCGGGCTTGGAACCTTTCATCTGCTGAACTTTCACCATGTGTTTTTGCTCCATCCCCTCATATACTACGCGACCAAGAGTTATTTGCCAAAAGTATCCATTTATTGAGGGGTTTGACGGCTTGAAACCAAAGCATACCGTAGTACTTTTTACAGATTCAAGATTATTTCTGGGCAGAAATCTCGCGACAAATTCAGAGAGCGTGCAAAGAATATACGAAACATCGGCATTGCCAGGCGCCTGCGCTGGGGACGCGGTGAGTGCCCGGCCGAACCCCAAGGTGGAAGGACAATGTGTGCCTCTCCGCATGCTTTTATTAATTTTTTAATGGTTCGTTTTTCCTGCAACGGTAAAGTATTTGAAAAACATTGAATCTTTGGATAGTAAGTGTATTAAAACTTGCATTATTTTAGGTTTAAATACTTATACCCAAACCAGAATTTATTATAATTTTACTTGCCTGGCTTTAATGGAAGCACACTCATCAATAATAATTTCCAATAATATACTTCTAAGCTTATCTAATTTTCATTTGAGAGAATTGCCATGGTTGACATCTGGCAACCCAGTGACCGTCTTAAAGTCTTAAATGTTTTTTAATTAACTGCAGCTTACTGAAACGTCTTCAAAGACCTCACTTTGACCAGTATTGTTAAAATAAATTCTGAATGCCACTTCCAAATATGACTAAGATAGACTAAGCAGAATTCCTTTATCAGTTTAAGAAAATCCAAACACATACGGATTTTACATTCAGAATAATTGATACTGCATGCTGCTTAAAACCATTTAAGATGAAATTTCCACAGGACTTAAATTTTCTGAAATAAAGTGCCATGTCCATAACCAATTTTGTAAACGAAATGCATATGTAAAATAACTTTTCTCCAGTTAGTATTTTCAAAATCTGAAGACATTTCATTTAATTTTCATACCTTCATTTCAAATGTGAAATTAGGTTACTTATAATCTCCTTAATTTCAATTTGATAAGTACTTTTCCCATAATAATCAATGCATCTGAATTTTTTTCCTCTTCACTTATTTTCAAATTTGGGAATTATAGTCAGATCTGTTGCTTAATTTTTGTATTCATCAAACATATTTTAAAATTACTCCCGTTCATTTGTTGTGAGCTAGGGGAGGGGCCTTCCATTAAACAAGCACCTTAGGACTTGTAGGAATTAGATCTCAGCTCTCCAAAAGTGCTTATCCACTTTTTTATCTACAAGTTTGTTTTTGTAGATAAGCTGTTTGCCAATTAGGTCATTTACATTTATAAATTTGTCATGAAGACAGTCTATATTAAAATGTTTAAAATTTTTAAATATTCTGAAGCACACTGGTTATCCTCATAAATTCCTCCCAAAAAATATATCTCAGGTTTTTGGGTACCATCTTATGCTGCTAATGCCTGACGTTAAATACAAACAAGCAAAAAAAAAAAAAAAGTGACCTGCTTTTATGCATAGTTCAGGCACAAGTTCATGGGGGTTGGGCCTGCAGATGAGGTGATCCTGGGGTCATTCAGCTTGGTTTTTATCTGTGTCAATCCTCTGTTCCCAAGCAGATTTATTGTAATTGGAGGACAGACAGCTTCCAGTTTGGAAGGCTGCCTCACTACAACCAACTAATGGAAAGACTCTGATTGAAGAAAGTAAGAACAAATCAGCTCAGTGATTTTCAGTAATTTGCAGTTCATCCTTATGCTGTTGGAAGAAATGAACAACCATCCTTGCCCCTATGCTAGGATTTTCCCCAGCTCATGGGCTGTGGTCCAATGGCCTGGACATATAGTCAAGCAGATGGGCAATGGAAGGCTGGTCTATTAAAGAGCTTATATGGGGCTTGGTCCTATGGAAATCCCTGTGGGTTATTTAAGGGGTGCATCAGAAGATCCCCTTCCAGGATCAAAAGATGATTGGAACTGACCAGTGAATACCCTGGCATGCTCACTTGAGGCAGCCACGTAGGTTCATGAAATGAGTGGACCTGGGGAAGCCACAGCAATGAAGAGATGGGCTGAATTTCAGCAGATCCCACTTGCACCTTCTGAGGCACAAATGCCAGCAAGAACTGCTCTGTCTATCAACTAGTGAGGCAGAGAGTGCAGATGGCTATGAGACAGATTCCCCAAGGGAAAGGTCTTGCACATAGCTTGCAAATAAAACTACATCAGAAAGCTGCTGTTAGTCCCAGGAGGCTGTAAATTCCTGACAGGAATAGACACTTGCTCTGAATTGGGCTTTGCATACCCCGTGGTAGATGCAAATGCTTATAATACTGTAAAAGGATTGGAACAGAAG
>PVIY010049854.1:0-16511 GCA_004026745.1 Myrmecophaga tridactyla
GTGAGTGTATGTGTTGGGAATGTTTGTGTTTCTTGTAATTTTTTTTAATTAATAAAAAATTAAAAAAAAAATACAGGGGCCTTCCACCTCAGTGAAATTTCTAGGTGTCCAATAGTGTGGGGCATGTTGAGATATCCCTTCTAAGGTGAAGGATAAGTTGCTGCATCTGGCCCCTCCTATGACAAAAAAGGAGGCACAATGCCTAGTTGGTCTCTTTGGATTTTGGTGACAATATATTTCTCATTTGGTTGTGCTTCTCCAGCCCATTTATCGAATGACCAGAAAAGCTGCTAATTTTGAGTGGGGACCTGAACAAGAGGAGGCTCTGCGACAGGTCCAGGCTGCCGTACAAGCTGCCCTGCCACTTGAACCATATGATCCAGCAGATCCAATGGTGCTGTAAGTGTCAGTGGCAAATAGAGATGTTGTTTGGAGCCTTTGGCAGGCCCCTATAGGAAAAGCACAATGCAGACCCTTAGGATTTTGGAGCAAAGCCTTACCATCTGCTGCAGATGACTACTCTCCTTTTGAGAAATAGCTTTTGGCCTGCTACTGGGCCTTAGTAGAGACTGAACACTTAACCTTGGGCCACCAAGTTACCATGAGACCTGAGTTGCCTATCATGAGCTGGGTGTTGTCTGACCCACCAAGCCTTAAAGTTGGGCATGCGCAGCAGCACTCCATCATAAAATGGAAATGGTATATACGAGATAGGGCCAGACCAGGTCTTGAAGGCACAAGTTACATGAGGAAGTAGCCCAAATGCCCATGGTCTCCACTCCTGCCACATTACCTTCTCTTTCCCAGACCAGAGCTATGGCCTCTTGGGGAGTTCCTTACAGTGAATTGAATGAAGAAGAGAAAACTCAGGCCTGGTGTACAGATGGTTCAGCACGATATGCAGGTACCACCCGAAAGTGGACAGCTGCAACACTACAATCCCTTTCTGGGGTGTCCTTGAAGGACAGTGGTGAGGGGAAATCCTCCCAGTGGGCAGAACTTTGAGCAGTGCACCTGGTTGTTCATTTTGCTTGGAAGGAGAACTGGCCAGAGGTGCATTTATATACTGACTCATGGGCTGTTGCTAACGGTTTGGCTGAATGGTCAGGGACTTGGAAAAGTCATAACTGGAAAATTGGTGACAAAGAGTTCTGGGGAAGAGGTATGTGGATAGAACTTTCTGAGTGGACTAAAAACATGGGACATATTTGTGTCCCATGTGAATGCGCACCAAAGGGTGACTTCAGCAGAGGAAGGTTTTAATAATCAAGTGGATAAGATGACTTATTCTATGGATACCTTTCCCCAGCAACTCTTGTCGTTGCCCAATGAGTTCCTGAATAAAGTGGCCATGGTGGTAGGGATGGAAGTTATCATCCATGGGCTCAGCAACACGGACTTCCACTCACCAAGACTGACCTGGCTACAGCCAGTGCTGAGTGCCCAATCTGCCAGCACCAGAGAGTCACACTCAGCCCTCAGTATGGCACCATTCCCCGAGGTGACCAGCCAGCTACATGGTGGCAGGTTGATTACATTGGACCATTGCCTTCATAGAAGGGGCAGAACTTTACACATACTCTGGATATAGATTTGCTTTCCCTGCATGCAATGCTTCTGCCAAAACTACCATCCATGGGCCTACAGAATGCCTTATCTATCATCATACTATTCCATACAGCATTGCTTCTGATCAGGGAACACACTTCACAGCAAATGAAGTGCGGGAATGGGCACATGCTCATGGAATTCTCTGGTCTTACTATGTTCCCCATCATCCAGAAGCAGCTGGGTTGACAGAACGGTGGAATGGCCTTTTGAAAACTCAATTATGGTGCCAACTAGGTGGCAATACTTAGAAGGGCTGGGGTAATGTTCTCCAGGAAGCTGTGTACACTCTGAATCAGTGTCCACTGCATGGTGCTGTTTCTACCATAGCCAGGATCCATGGGTCCAGGAACCAAGGGGTGGGTATGGGAGTGGCACCACTCACTATTACCCCTAGTGATCCACTAGGAAAAGTTTTGCTCCCTGTCCCTGTGACCCTGAGCTCTGCTGGTCTACAGGTTTTAGTTCCAAGAGGGGGAGTGCTTCCACCAGGAGAAACAACAATGATTCCATTGAACTGGAATCTAAGACTGCCACCTGGTCACTTTGGGCTACTCATGCCCCTGGATCAACAAGCCAGGAAAAGGATTACATTACTGGCTGGGGTGATTGACCCTGACTATCAGGGGGAAATAGGACTGCATCTACACAATGGAGGTAAAGAATTTTCCTGGAATATAGGAGACACCCTAGGGTGTCTTTTAGTACTACTATGACCTGTGATTAAAATCAATGGAAAACTACAACAACCCAATCCAGGTAGGGCTACCAATGGCTCTGAAACTTCAGGAATGAATGTTTGGGTCACCCCACCAGGCAAAGAACCATGGCCAGCTGAAGTGCTTGCTGAGTGTAAAGGGAACATGGAACGGGTAGTGGAAGAAGGTAGTGATAAATATGAACTACGACCACATGATCAGTTACAGAAACAAGGACTGTAATGCCATTTTGTTCATGTTATACTATTTAAGGTGTAAGATATCAAGTTTAAGAATGAATATTACCCAAGGACTTGCACCTCTATTCTGGAAAGATTTTATGTGTTTCTGGTTATATGCAGGACAGTTGAGTATTGTTAGGTGAGGGGAAAAAAATGTGTCTTCTATTGTTTTCTATTTAGAAATTAGGTATGGTTTAAGATGATGAGTACAGCTGCCAAGTTGACAAGGGGTGGACTGTCATGGTCAGGTTCATGTGTCAACTTGGCCAGGTGGTGGTACCTGTTTGTCTGGTTAGGCAAGTGCTGGCCTGTCTTTTGCTATGAGGACATTTCATAGAATTAAATCATGATCATGTCAGCTACATCCACAGCTTATTCCATTTGTAATCAGCCAAGGGGAGTGCTTTCTTTAATGAGTGATGCTTAATCTAATCACTGGAAGCCTTTTAAGGAGGATTCAGAAGAGACAGGCTCTCTTCCTGCTTCAGCCGGTGAGCCTCTCCTGTGGAGTTCGTCCAGACCCTCCATTGGAATCGTCAGCTTCACAGCCTGCCCTGAGGATTTTGGACTCTGCGTTCCCACAGTTACATGAGACACTTCTATAAATTTTATATTTATGAATATTTCGTGTTGATTCTGTTTCTCTAGAGAACCCTAACTTATACACACATTTACTCAAAAAAGTTTGAAAATACACTAAACATTTCAATTGTCCTGATAGGAAAAACCCAATATATTATGATTCTTTTACTTCTATGTACTTTTCACAGCTCAAATTTTTCTAAAAAGGTTTTAAAAAATCTTTTTCATGTCTTCCTTTGCCCTCAATTTTATAGATCTGGTTAAACAGTGTGACTAAGGACTAGCTGCAAGTTGCTGTTGAACATGGATCTCAGGTCTTCTGACTTTACAATGCCTTTTGTCATGGGTATTTTTCTCCTAGCACAAGAGATCCTCACCTGGGTAATAAGTTTCTTCACCCCACCTAAACCATTTAGGATAGAAGTCTGTGTCTCTTCATTTAACTTTCAGTCTCCCACTCCTATCCTTCTAGCCTGTTTCATGTTAAGTATTTGAGTTGTCTTACTTAATTAGCCATGATAGCAGTCAGTCTAATTTAAGAGTTATCCTGAGATTTAGAGACTGTAGACAGTATGAATTTAGACAGTGTGAATCTCACTTTGAACAGCACTCTCTGCAAACTTAAAATACTCTTTATATACTAGAAAACAATATTAATTTATTTTAATGTTCACTAGGCTAAACAACCTTTTTTTAAAATCCTGTGCCTTGTAATTGATTCATTCTTAGTGTTTAATTATGTTGGTTGTTCTTTGAATTCACTTCAGGGATGATCTTCACCCTTTCAAACATGGGCAATCTGAACTTAAAACAGCACATTAGGATACAATAAAAATAAAAAATAAAAAACCACTGCATAAATTTTAAAGGAATGGTGTTCCAGACCCCGCTCTCTAGCCTTCGCTCCTGGGATTGCTGATTTGGTGACCCTCTGCACGGGAGCAGCCTGGAAATGTGCAATGCCCTGCAGGCTAACATGGGGAAATAATTTTCTCACTTACTGTGCTGATTTGAAACTGTTGTGTACCCCAGAAAAGCCATGTTCTTTAATTCTCATCCAGTATTGTTGGGTGGGATCTTTTTTATTAAGTTGTTTCCATGGTATGTTGGTTTGAACGGATGTATGTCCCCTAGAAAAGCCATGATTTTAATCTAAATCTCATTTCATAAAGGTAGAATAATCCTTATTCAATACTGTATGTTTGAAACTGTAATCAGATCATCTCTCTGGAGATGTGATTTAATCAAGAGTGGTTGTTAAACTGGATTAGGTGATGACATATCTCCACCCATTTGGGAGGGTCTTGGTAAGTTTCTGGAGTCCTATAAAAGAGGAAACATTTTGGAGAATGAAGGAGATTTGGAGAGAGCAGAGAATGCTGCAGCACCACGAAGCAGAGAGTCCATGAGCCAGTGATCTTTGGCGATAAAGTAGGAAAATGCCTCCCAGGGAGCTTCATGAAACAGGAAGCCAGGAGAAGAAGTTAGCAGATGACGCCATACTTGCCATGTGCCCTTCCAGATGACAGAGGAACCCTAACCATGTTCACCATGTGCCTTTCCAGATGAGAGAGAAATCCTGAACTTCATCGGCCTTCTTGAATCAAGGTTATCTTTCCCTGGATGCCTTAGGTTTGACATTTCTATAGACTTGTAGAATTGTAAACTAGCAACTTAATAAATTCCCCTTTTAAAAGCTATTCTGTTTCTGGTATATTGCATTCTGGTAGCTAGCAAACTAGAATACATGGAGATGTGGGCTACCCAATTGTGGTTGGGGCCTTTTGATTAGATGGTTTCCATGGAGATGTGTCTCCACTCACTCAAAGTGTGTCATTTACTTGAGTCCTCTAAAAGGGGAAACATTCTGGTAGAAGCTGGAGAGCCAACAGAGCCAACATGAGACCCAGACATTTGGAGATGCAGAAAGGAAATGCCCCCTGGGAAGCTGTCTGAAACCAGAAGCCAAAAACTCCAACAGATGTCAGCCACAAGCCTTCTCAGTTGACAGAGGTGTTCTGTCACCTCTATTATTCTTTTGATGTTGAATACATCACTACACAAGTTAAATTTTCAAAAATAGTTATTGGAAAGGCACACTCAAACAACATAACCAATATTGGTCCATTTGATATGAAATGAATTGATCACATAGTACCTTCTATTATAGCAGGGGAAATGAGTTACATGTTTGATTTCTGTACATTATTATCCATGAAAGTACACAACATAGTACTCATGATGCAAGTTTCTACGACAAGTACTTTGGACTCTCTGAGCAGATATCCCAGGAGAGGTAGCAGTATGTTGCTTGTGGAAGAAACACAAGTTATCATTAGGCCAGTCTGAATCTCTAAATGTACTGCAGCCACAACAGTAATAATGGAAAGAAATGCAGCTGGAAAAGAGGAAATACCTATTGATATTTTCAAAACTCTCAAAGATCAAGTACTTTCTAACAGATCTTAAATTGAAAATAAAAACTATAAAGTTCACACTTTTAAGACTACAGTTAAGTGTGTGGACTTGCAGTTATTGCAAATACATCACTCTGGTGTTGATGTATTTGCAACAGGCTCTTTCACTTGAGTCTAAATTTATCAATTGGCTTTCTTCTTCCCTCTCCCCACAAAAGGGGAAATTGGGACTTCCAATTTCCGATTATATATAGGACAGTATATAATTATTTAAAATTTATAGCACCAATCACTACTGAAAATATAATTCTGGTCATGAATATAATTTAAGAAACTTCCTTATTTCTGAAATTTTTATAGCATTTACTGTGAGCCCATTATTCATGGAAGACTTTTAAAACCTCATTTTCTTGTTTTGTAAATTCCCATTGTTACATGGTAGTATTTCAACTACCTGGATATTTTAGTCTTTACCTTAAAAAGTTCTTAGCTTTTTATTTGTTGAAATTCTCTCATTTATATTTCTGTCAGTCTTATTTCAAGCCAGTGCTTGCATAACTTTTTCCCCTTCTGTTTTGTCCATATTATTATTATTTATTATAAGTTGTAGGTTTACAGAAAAGTCATGCAGAGAATGCAGAGTTCCCATTACTCCCTCACACACGACTTCCCTATTATTAACTGCATTAGTGTAGTGCCTTTGTTCCAATTGATAAAACAATATTATTACAGTTGTACTATTAAGTAGAGTGTAGAGTTTACATTAGCATTCACTGTATTGTACAGTCCTATTTTAAAAAAATTATTCTAGTAACATATATACAAACAAAAATTTCCCATTTTAATCATATTCAAATATGTAATTCAGTGTTGTCAATTATATTCACAATGTTGTGCTAACATCATCATCCATTACCTGAACTTTCCAATCACCCCAAACAGAAACACCATACCAATTAATCATTAATTCCCCATTCCTTACCCCAATCCTAGCCCGTTTTCTGTATTCTAGTTTCTAACCATGAATTTGCTTATTCTAATCATTTCATAACAGTGAGATCATATAATATTTGTCCTTTTCTGTCTAAATTATTTCACTCAATGTGATGTCTTCAAATCAATCATGTTGTTGCAGGTAGCAGAACTTCATTCCTTTTTTTTTTTTTTCGCATGGGCAGGCACCCGGAATCGAACCCGGGTCTTGGGCATGGCAGGCGAGAACTCTGCCTGCTGAGCCACTGTGGCCCGCCCTCATTCCTTTTTTTAAGATTTTAAGGTAAATTTAGTAGATTGAAATGCTAGTGATCAATGAAAGGGCGGGGTAAGGGGTATGGTATGTACGATTTTTTGTTTTCTTTTCATTTCTTTTTCTGAATTGATGCAAATGTTCTAAGAAATGATCATGATGATAAATATAGAACTATGTGATGCTATTATGAGTTATTGATTATATAACAAGAATGGAAGGATCATATGGTAAGAATGTTTGTGTTTGTATGTGGTTATGTTTCATAAATTTTAAAAATGTTTTTTTGGTATGCTGTATGGCAGGGTCACATTTTATTCTTTTTCCATGTGAGTACTGTTATTGCAGCACCATTTATTGAATTTTTGTTTTGCTTATTTATTGTTTGTTTTGTTTGTTTGTTTGTTTGGGAAGTGCATGGGCTGGGAATCAAACCCAGGTCTCCCACATAGCAGGCAAGAATTCTACCGCTGAACTACCCTTGCACCCCAGAACTTCATTCCTTTTAACAGCTGAATAATATTTTACTGTGTATATATTACATTTTGTTCATCCATTTACTAGCTGATAGCACTTCTATCTCTTGGCTATTTATGAATAATGCCACTATGAACATCAGTATGCAAATATCTGTTGGTATTCCTGATTTCAATACTTTTGGATAAATACTTAAAAGTGGGATGGCTAGGTCACATGGTAATTCTAAGGAACTACCAAACTGTTTTTCACATGGTTCCAACATTTTACATTCCCACCAACAATGAACAAGTGTTTCCAATTCTCTCCACATCCTCTCCAACACTTACAATTTTGTTCTTTTTTTAATAGTAGCCATTCTAGTGGGTATGAAATAGTACCTCATTGTGGTGTAGATTTGTATTTCCCTAATGGTTAATGATGTTGAGCATCTTTTCATCTGTTTATTGGCTGCTTGAATATATTCTTTGGAGAAATGTCTATTTCGAGTCATTTGCCCATTTATATATATGTGTGTGTGTGTGCATGTATATATATATATATATACTTTTGCCCCTATGAGATACATTCACATGATAAAATCCACTCAAATGCATAACTCTTATAAGCCAAAATAATCTTCACAAAATTCAGGACCTAAAATTTTTTTAAGTCCCTAAATAATGTGTTTCATATTAGGTATAGGTTTGTGAAATTCCTGGTGATCTTCAAATATAGTCAATGTATAAATTTATAAATAATCTATGCATGGCTTTTATACAGCTTTAATAAATGCCAAATAAGATGGTACAGACTAAACAAATTTAAGGAAATATTTCTGAAGTATATGGTATTTAACACAAAACCTGATTGAGTATGTGCATGTGTGTTTTCAAGCAATGAAATGATACTTCTTTAATTTTCCGTATTTCCAATTTCATAAGGAATGGCTTATCAAAGAGGGCAATTTACCTTTAGCCAGATATTAGCGATTTGAACAAAAACACACATGAACAGTTATATAGAACGAGAAATTGAGTTCCAAGAGATTCACTCCTAACCTCAATATGGAGACTCAGCTTTGAGAAAAAATCTCTTTATCCATCCGTAAGTGAATGAAAGGCACCTCATTTCTTGTTAGGCAATTACTGATTTGCAGGCTGTATGTAGAATCCTGCAGGAGGCTCTAAAGAAGTGTCCTAAGTGTCCCTTAAAAATATGACAACTTCGTGTTTTTATGTTATGTATCATAAAAAAAAAAAGAATATATGACAATGGCTTAAGTGAGGGGCTGTGGATCAAAGCTGGGTCAGACTCATTTGTTGCACTGATGTAGCTGCACCCCTTGCAAGCCAGGCCTCAGAAAATGTGGCAGATGGCCTCATCTGAAGGCTGAAAGAACCCTTTCCTCAGCTTGTATGGATGCAGACAGCATTAAAATTCAGCCTCAAAGTTGTTTAGATGGGAACTCAACAGTTTATCACACCACCAATTAGGATATTCCCTCAGCCTCATGATTTTACTGGAAGTTTAAGTGAAATATCTTACATTTTTCTTTTGATATTAGCTATCTGGCATTTACCTCTGGAAACCACACTTACAAAACCATACCACTGTCATCTGTCAGCTACTGTAGTTCCTCTAACTAGAATAAATGATACTGCCTACTTTTAAATCTTTTCTGGTTTATACAAGCAATAACCCTTTAGACAAATGTCTAAAAAAAAAGGCAATATCCAGACTGCAGAGGTTATTGCTTTAATCTGCTCTGAGTAAGCTTTAACTATGTATGGAGTTTGACAAAATGTCAAAACTACATGAACTCTTTTAGGGAACTATAATGGCTAAAATAGACAATTTGATGACAACTGAGACTCAAGAGTGAAAGCTCTGAAGCTATGAAAGTTAGCAGTAAACCATATGTCATGGTCAGGTTCACGTGTCAACTTGGTGAAATGGTGGTTCCTGTTTGTCTGGTTGGGCAAGTGCTGGCCTGTCTGATGCAATGAGGACATTTCATAGAATTAAATCATGATCATGTCAGCTGCATCCACAGCTGATTCCATTTGTAATCACCCAAGGGGAATGTCTTCTGCAATGAGTGAAGCTTAATCTAATCACTGGAAGCCTTTTGAGGAGGATTCAGAAAAGACAGGCTCTCTTCCTGCTTTGGCTGGTGAGCCTCTCCTGTGGAGTTCGTCCAGACCCTCCATCAGAATTGTCAGTTTCACAGCCTGCCCTGAGGATTTTGGACTCTGTGTTCCCACAGTCACGTGAGATACTTTTATAAATTTTGTATTTGCGAGTGTTCCCTGTTGATTGTTTCTCTAGAGAACCCTAACACACCATACATGAACTGTTAAAAAAAGTGAAAAAGGGATCAGACTTTGATTAGAGATATGAGGAAACTGATCTGCATAGAACTAAGGTAGATCAGAATACAGGGTAAGGGTTGATATTGTCCATATTTTAAAACTCCAACTTCTGTGTGAGATCAAAGGGAGAGATGTTTATTTGGTGCAAAATTTATATTTTGCGTAGCACATTACCTAATTTAACTATTATGGTCAGTTAAGTTGAACATTGTCAGCACATAGAATTTTTTAATAGGATGAGAGATTTTGTTGGTTTTTCCAGGTTAGTGTGATGCCGTGATACATCCCAGAGTAATTTGGGCAGTGGATAAAGAAGTATTTGCAAAGTCCCCTTGGGGAACTGGGAAGGAGAACTCTCCATATGGAGAATTTCTGATATTCTCGCAAGCAGTGGAGACAACCAATTCAATAGGCGGAGCCCTTGATTTTGAAGTTTGCCCCTCTGAAACTTATTCCTGCAAAGCGTAGGCTAAGCCTACTTAAAATTATGCCTAGGAGTCATGCCCAGAGAACCTGTTTTGTTCAGATGTGGCCTTTCTCTAAGCCAACTCAGGAGGTAAACTCACTGCCCTCCCCCTATGTGGGACATGACTCCCAGGGATGAGCTGGGACCCAGCATCATAGGATTGAGAAAACCTTCTTGAGCAAAAGGGGAAGACAGAAATGAGACAAAATAAAGTTTTCACTGGCTGAGAGATTTCAAACAGACTTGAGAGGTTACCCTGGAGGTTATTCTTATACATTATATAGACATTCCTTTTCAGTTTATGGTATATTAGAGTTGCTGGAAGGAAGTACCTGAAACTGTTGAACTGTGTTCCAGTAGCCTTAATTACTTAAGACAATTGTATAAAGATACAACTTTTACAATGTGATTGTGTGATTGTGAAATCCTTGTGTCTGATGCTTTTAGTCAAGAGTATGGACAGATGAGTGAAAAAATGTGGATAAAAATAACTAAATAGAGGGGTATACAGATACTATTTAGAAGTATCTTAGCAGCTTTTTCTAAAAATCTAAAATTATTCCAAAATAAATTATTTGTATTGGTTTAAAGATTATTCTAAAGTATAATTAACTTTTTTAATCAGAAGATTTTTGTTGACCGTTAACTCAGGAGGATAGCAGAGTTGATTTAAACAACTACATCTTCAAGGAACTGTAATAAAAGCTAACTTTTATTGACTGTTTACAATAGGCCAGATACTGAGCTAAGAACTCCATATATATATATATATATATATATATATATATATATTCATCTTCACAACAATGTTAAGAGATATTATATTCCCTGTTGGATGATAAGAGGGTCAGCTTTTTCCCCTTTACCACTTGATCATCTAGCCTAAATTCACCAATTTAGAAAACAAGAGCCCAAAGAAGGTGACTTACCTTGGGTTACAGTAATAAAAGCACACTCTAAATCAAGAGAACAATCTTTCATGCATCTACATCTGAAACATATTTTAGTGAAAACACTTTAAAAGCTATAGACTATCTAGAAACAACAGTATGGAAATAATCTAGAAGCCTTGTGACTCCAGGATTAAATTAAGCACAGCTGTAGGAAGAAGTGTTTCACTCAGATGTGACTAAGGGGTTTCAATGGGCGACTTCAAGTAAATTACTGGCTCATAAAAATTAGTTGATTACTGTTCTAGTTTGCTAACTGCCACAATGCAACATACCAGAAACAGAATGGCTTTTAAAAAGGGGAATTTAAGAAGTTGCTGGTTTACAGTTCTAAGGCTGTGAAAACGTCCCAACTAAAGTAAGGCTATAGAAATGTCCAATCTAAGGCATCCAAGGAGAGCTATCTTGGTTCAAGGTCGATGACGTACAGGGTTTCTCTCTCAACTGGAAAGGCACATGGTGAACATGGCAGCATCTGCTAGCTTTCTCTCCCGGCTTCTTGTTTCATGAAACTCCCCCAGGGGGCCTTTTCCTTCTTCATATCCAAAGGTTTCCGGGTGCAACATTGCTGTCTCTCTTGGAATTTCAAGGCTTTTTTACAAAATGCTTCCTCTTTTAAAGGATTCCAACAAAGTAATCAAGACCCACCAGAAATGGGTGGAGTCACATCTCTCTATTCAAAAGTTCATACCTACAATTGGTGTCACATCTCTGTGGAGATAACCTAATCAAGTTTTCGATTTACATTATTGCCAACAAGATTGGATTAAGATTAAGCTGTGGCTTTTCTAATTGTAATTCAAACCAGCACAATTACACTAGAAAACTACCTAGGAATAATGACTGGAAGTTATGAGAAGCAAATTTAAGTATTAAGAAAAAAATTAATTTGGCCAATAGGATGACTCAAGGGAAAC
Source organism: Myrmecophaga tridactyla (assembly GCA_004026745.1). Taxonomy (NCBI): domain Eukaryota; kingdom Metazoa; phylum Chordata; class Mammalia; order Pilosa; family Myrmecophagidae; genus Myrmecophaga; species Myrmecophaga tridactyla. The sequence continues at coordinate 11,958 of PVIY010049854.1, forward strand.
TAAGTTATCCAGACTTAACTCCAAATCTCAGTCCATCAATCTATAGTATAGTACCTGCCCCCGACAAAAATTGTGAGGATTCAATGAGGTTATGTCTGCCCTCCAATGGATGATATACATGTCAAAGTAATCAAGCAAAAACTTAAATAAGTATCTTCAAAGATGATTTGAGGTTAGATTAAAACTTTCATGCTTTCTTCTCAGATCTTGTATTTATATGTGATTGCTGTGAAGCCAATATAAGCCTCATATCTCAGATGTCTAAATAGTATCTTTTCATATTCCCCAATTCAGTAACTCCAGCTTATCCTGTCTCACCTATTCCTAAAAATAAGTATCTTCTCTGGCCAATCTCACTTTTGTCCCCTTTACTCTTCTCCTTCATGGTATCCTGCTCTTAGCATCATCAAAACTTGGAACTTTCTACTTGTGCTTAACTTCTATCTATCCCAGCAGACTGTAAACTCAAAATAGCAATAACTGTCCATTTTGTTCACAACTCTATCCTGAGTGCCTAGAATACTGCTTGGCACAATAGTAGGCCAAATATTTTTGGTTTTGAACAAAATTTGTTCTTCACTCTCCTATAAACCCCAGTGTAATTACTCATTTCATCAAATTATTTTTCTGCCCTGATAAATTTATCTCTGGGTTACTAAATAGCCCAACTGCTTTGCAAAACAGTTTGGCAGTTTCTTATTAAGGTAAACATACATTTGCCACATGACCCAGCACTTCCTCTCCTAGGTATTTACGTAAGTAAAATGAAAAGAAAGTCACACAATAATCTACATGTGAATATTTATAGTGGCTTTATTCTAATTTACCTCAAACTGGCAATAATCAAATGTCCTTCCACTGGGCATGGCTAAACTGTCAATACATCCACTAAAAAGGAACAAATTACTAATATTAACATGGATAGATCCCAAATACATTATGGTAAAGGAAAGCCAGATTCAAACCCATGTATGTGTTGGGGATTGAATCATGTTCCCCACAAATGCCATGTTCAGGTCCCAACCCCTAGTCCTGTGGATGTGAATCCATTTGTAAATAGGACCTTTGAAGATGTTATTAGCTAACGTGCACCCAAAATGAATTTGAGGATAGGCCTTATTCCAATATGGCAGAAATCTTTATAAGCAATATTGAACACAGAAGGAAAATCCAGAAGAAGCAAGTACTTGTAAATCAACATAAGACAGAAGAGAACGGAAAAAAAAACCGTATGTATTGTCACATGACAGAAAACCCAAGGACAAAGGATTGCCAGATGCAGGCCCAGAATGCCCCAGTCTTCCAGAAGAAACATCATCTTAATGACACCTCAATTTTAAACTTCCCTTAGCCTCACAACCATAAGCCAAAAATACCCATTTTTTAAGCCAACCCATTATGTAGTATTTGCTTTAGCAGATAGGAAAATGAAACTTCACATATACAACATTCCTACAAAAGTAAAATGAAAGGAACAGAGAATTGACCAGTGGTTACGGAAAGCTGGTTGTTGTTGGTGGTGGGGTGGGGAGGGGTTGACTACAGGGCCCAGAGGAATTTGCGTTGGGGGTTGATAGAATTATTCCATATCTTGACTGGGGTAGACTACAGATTTGTCAAAACTTGCAGAACCGTATACTTAAAAAGAACAAATTTTGCTGTTTATGAATACCTTAATTTTAAAAGTGGGAATTATAAAAATATTCTCTTGCTTAAATGTTCTAATCCTTCGCTGAGAATTCTGTCAGTTATAATTTGTCATGTTTTCTGTGATAAGAGACCACAAACACTACCAAAGGCAGTCCAAGACAAATGACAATCTTCCTTTTACTCACTTCATATATAACTTGAGCTGGTAATGATAGATTACAAAACCCTCTCATTTAGAAAACAGAATAAAACCATACGGTCCCTTGTCAGTGGTTAAAAACCAGAAGCTGTATCCAAAGTTTCTCAACAAAGTTTTTCTCTCCAGTTACTACTGATTGAACAATGCATTAGTTTTAACTGGACATGGAAGATTCGAGACCTGCAAATAATAGAGACGATTCTGATGCCACCTAGGCAACACTGGGTGAAAGAGCCTGAATTTGTAGTAAGGAAAACTAAGTTAAACCAGATCAAGAAAGCTCATCAGGAAAACAAAAATACAACTATTCCTCCATTTGATACAGTATGCCCTCATCTCCTTACAAAGTACCCCGAAGGCTCATCATCTGTTCACTCCCTTGAATGTTCTGGCCTACCCCCAGAATGCAACTTTATAGCTCTCAATTGACTTGATGACAAACGAACTAGCAGTGGCTTCCAAACTAACTCGTATGAAAAGCTATCTTTGATACAAAGGCCACTAGTCACTCTTGTTCTAAAGTTGCCTATTTCAATAATTAACATTGGTCAAAAAAGCTTGCTTTGGCATAAAGTATGCGCTCAGCTCAGCAGAATGTTATCAAATAGATTTTAATAAAAACAAAATCCATAGCCAGTTCTAGTTATGGTCTTCAGGATTTTCATACCCTGTACTGAAAATTAAGAGTTCTATGCCATTTGTCTAGTCAATGTGCTTACTGGGCAGAACCAGAACCCAATAATCAAACCAATTTCCATGCTCTTGGGGAAAAATGCTTCTACAGTGGCAATCTTGTCATTATCAGACTTCATTCAATCTCCTAATACAGCAATATCATGAGACTTTCCACCACGATTTGCAAGTTGTGGTCAATTTGCAATTTATTATTTAAAAGTAACACAAACATGAAATACCTAAAAATCTAAGGTGATTGTCTGACTGCAGGTAACTTTTTGACAGCTGTAACTAGCCAGACCAAAGTCAGATAATCAGGGTCTGTATATACATATTAGATGTTAAGTGATAAGCCAATGAAATGTTTGAAAAAAAAAACATGGTAATGCCAGCAAATTAATCAATCTAATGCTGAACTGTTTGTTGGCCTAGTGAGAAATTCTGTATCTCACTGGCAGCAGACAGGGTTGACTGATGTGCTAAGCTCCTAATGTACACAAGACCTAGCAGTTAGCCTTGAGTCTTAACTCCATGTAACCTACTGGCCAAAATGCCTTTTTTTTTTTTTTTTACCTATTTTGAGCATTGGTAACCAGACATGCCTTAATGGTACCAACTGTGTTTAGTCCTGAGCCAGAATGCCTTCCCACTTTTATTCTGAAATCATACCCAAATTTCTGGGGGAAATTTGAAGAGGTATCTTCACAACCAACATGGTCAACTAACTCCTAAAGCTGGCCAATCAAACATAAGGGTAAAGCCAAGCACCAGCAACGGACTATTGAGCCGTTTGTTTCACTTTGGGAATCAACCTTTGAAACTTGTTTAAACTTAATTTTAATTAAGAAAATAAAGCAATGTCATCAAAAATGCTTTTATCCCTTACCACCAGTAGGCGGCACTCAAACAAGGCAGACTTATAAGCCTCTGCACCAAGCACACCTTAGGTAGGCAGCTACTTCAAACTTTTGGGAACCAGTCACTAATTTTATTATTCCACCAGCAGTAGGAACCCGTTAAGATGGATTCCTTGGGATAAACAATACCTTTCTCCTAAATAACGATACAAGTACATCCCAGATGTTTTACCATCACCGTTTATGGTCCGGGATAGCAACAAGTGGTAGCAGTAGGTTGCCAATCGAATATTCATGTCATTTAAGTCATACCCATAACGGCTCAGTAGCACTGCTGTGTAGTATGTTTACCTAGTGCTAACTTTACACTGCAGGAAATGGATAAAAACACTGGTGGTGATTTAAAAACTGGTCAGTGATCCTCAACGTGGCCTTCTAACATCTTAGTCCTGGTACTTCAATGAGACATCTCCATGTTTTGTTCAATTTTTAAAGTGTTGCCAGTTTTAAAGCTTCTCACTGTATTGTATATATTTTCCTCTTTAAAAGGATTAACAATGTGTTCTATGAAATTGTCCGACTTTCAGATGGATTAAGAATGGTTATAACCAAAGAACTACTCCCCCTTAAGGGCCAAATGCTTTATTATATAATTCTCAAGGGCTTAATTTAGGCAAAATTTCCAACCTGAATTAGAAACTAAGCGAAATTTGCATTTCATGCTATTTCTACACTTTGCAACTGTTAGAAACCACGAATTTACAGCTTATCACTGGCACAAAAAAAACTCAGCCACCTGTTACACTAGTTTCCTTGCTATAGTACCAATTATATAAATGCAAAACAGCATTTAAGACCAAATCACTAGGAGAACTAGATCCATCCCTTCCTAATGTCATAGTCTGAATCTCTTCATTAACACTGATTTATGAGGGCACTTTCCTTGCCTCAGCTATTTTTGAAAAGCATTTCATAATTTGAGTTACAAATGGGCCCCTCCCCCTCATCTCCCCAACATCACCCTTTCAACCTTAATCTCCAGTCTGGCAGGTTACCTCCACCCACCCTTGCTCTTTTAGATGCTCAATTATGCTAGGGTTCCAATTCTTAAGTTACAGGAAAACAGATTCAACTTCCAGCACCTTTTATTTTTCCTAGAATCTAGATACAATA
>PVIY010049855.1:0-16508 GCA_004026745.1 Myrmecophaga tridactyla
ACAGAGTCTTGGAGAAGCCCGAGGTTCTGTCAATAATAGTTTGGGAGGCCCTCCTCCACCATTCGGGCCACTGGGAAGGAAGGGAAAATTTTTGCCAAATTCAACTCAAATAGATTTACCATAAGTAAGCAGTCCATGAATGAGAGCTGTGCAGAAAGTGCACCATGCTCCGGCCCCGAAGGCTGCCTCTGCCTTTGCCTGAGGATTCAACTGGCCGTGTAGTTGTGGATAGTTGTTCAGAGCCAGCCAATCCTTGGAGCAGCTCTAAAACAGAGGGTTTTGCTGGGTGTGGTCAGGAGGGAAGCTACAGGGATGTGCTGGCAGAAGGCAGGGTAACTGACCCTGTGGTAGACTGAGTCCAGGGCCCAGTTTGGAGACGCACTGTCCTCAGGTGGCACAACCACCAACCACCTCAGAGCATCCTGCTTCTCTGCCACAGAGAAGCCACATCTTGCTTCTCTGTTGGAGACTCAGGAACCCACTGGTATTAGACAGGGGTGCTTTGTACATCCCCAAACAGAGACTTGATGAGAACTTTACACGTGACTGCTGGTGCTATGGCTTGGAACAGTTACTGCCTTCCACTTCATTTCTTAGAGGTTGCTCTACATCTTCAATGCCAGCTCCAAGCCAGGGTCATCCGAGAGGCAGTAGCTATTGGACCATCTTCTGGCAGCATGGGGAGGTGGCCTTGTGACCACATCTCTCTGGCTCTCTCCCATTCCATCTTCTGGCACTCACCTGCAGACACTCTTCACCTCCTGGCCCTCACCTTCCCCCAGCACTTCATCTGCTCACTCACATGCCTAGGTTAACCCAAGAGCCCTGATTGAGCACTCACTCCCACTGGGTTAAACTAGAGAAAGGCAATGGTTAGCCACACTCCCATCCCCAGGGTCCTCATAGGCTGGTCAAGGGAAGGAGACAAGGGAGAAGGTGAGACCCTGACTATGAGAGGTACCTCTATGAAAGACTTCATAGAGGAAGAGAACATGTCTCTTGTTCCCACCCTTAATGTACAAGCATTCTTTCTTCAGAATTCTTAATTCTGCATCTCCTCTTACTCTATACTCCCTCTCTTGGCAGTCAATAACACACTCAAGGAGGCCACCTCCACAATGCTGACCGCCAACTTTCTATCTCTGGCTCAGACTAGCATCATGAATGTCCCATGAATACCACACACCCAGCTAAGCACATCTTGCACCACCCCCCTTCCTCTTTCTCGGTGTCTCTTAGTGACACCACCATCTTTTTAGTAACCCAGACTAGAAACCTTGGAGTCATCCTTCATTTCTCTCTCTCTCCTTAACTCACACTTATTCATGCAACAAAGACTCCCTGTTGAATCTCCCTCTGTGACACCAAAGCCCCTGTTCTTATCCCTCTGCTAATGCCTGAATCCAGACCTCTGTTAACTCTTGTTCCAGAACTAGGTTCCCTAATTCCACTGTTGAACTTTTCCTGGCCATGCTAAACACAGCCACCAGAGTGATCTGACCCTACCCTGCCTTGCTGTAAATTCAAATCCTGCCATTTTGGGGAAGGGGGATCGAGAACTCCTTCCCAAAGTGTGCCCTGCTTGGAGTCATCATACTTGGTACAGAGAAAACCTTTTCTGGCTTTCGAAGTTCTGTGTATATTTCAATGTATATTAGAAAAAACCTAACTGGTACACCCAACCCATGGTTTCTCGTATATTTATGCTTAGGGCAAGCTTAAAGTTTTGAAAAGTGAGTCTTTCTGAATACAATGATTAAGTAAATGACAGCACAGGTAGTACTTGGAAATTGCAAAATTTGAGAATGTGAGACACCAATGCCTGAGGCTTGGAAAGGACCAGTTTCTAAGGTAAAGTATATGTTCCTTTGCACAACTTAAAAATCTTTCATGACCGGGTCCCACCTGTTGCTCCAGCCTCACCTCCTGTCACTTCTCAATTTGAACTTGACAATCCAGTCATCCTGAATGGTTCATGCATCTCCAAATACAGCAGGCCCATTCAATACTGCCATGCTTTCACAAATGCTGTTCCTCTGCCTGGAACATCCACCCCATTGTCTCCTGACAATTTCTTATTCATTCTCCAAAACTCTGCTTAGGTTTCACCTCTTCTCTGATGCCTTTCCTGACTGGCCTCCTTCTTCCATATAAAATTAATTAACAGATTTCACCACTCACTCCTCTGTACTAATTTGGTACCTCGCACATAATTTTCTCATTGCTTGTGTTGTCAGTGTTAATACATGTTTATCTCCCCCAGTAAAACATGTCCTTTTTGAGGGCAGGGGCTGCACCTACCAAAGGGTGAGAAAGAGCCATTGATCAGGACTCAGGAGGCTTGAGTTCTTGTCTCTTTCTGTGAATCTGCAGAGTGATCTTAGAAAAGTCATTGACCTCTGAGGTCTCATCCTTCTGCTTTAAATGAGGAGAACACTACCTACCCTTAGCACACCCATCAGGGTGCATGAGAAGATGTGATGTGAGATTAGCTGAAAAGCCTGTAGAAAGTTGTAATACTTTTACTTTTAAAACAGAAGAGCAATTGTGATTTCAGATGGGGGAACACCATGAACCTTTGCCATGAGCCTGGAACTAAAAATGAGTCCAGCGTGTTTGGAGAATTCTGGGGAACAGGTAGAATAACAGGAAACAGTCTGTTCAGGGGGGTAAAGGATTATGCTAGCAGCACTGTAACTATGCAACTATGCATCTATGTACCATGTATTTGCACTAATATCCCACAGGGAAGGGACCTGCTATTTGTCGTGCACCTATTAGATGCCAACATTTTTTATCCATGACTTTACTCAATCCTGAGAATAACCACCAGGTAAGAAATATTGAAGCCACTCTAAAGATAAGAAAACTGAGATGCTTAATACAGGGAGAGCTGCCCATGGTGTGAGAGCAAGGAAGTCGGAGAGCCAGGATTTGAGCCCAGGTCTGACTCTAAAGCCCATGCCAGGTGCACCATACCAGGTGCTTCTCAGCTTCTTTACATCTGTGGCTGGAGTTGGCAATCCTGGAACTAGGTGTGGCAAAAGAAGGGTCCTGTGGCTCAGCTCTGGTAGGTCTAGCAAATCTCTATAGCAACAAGAACTGCAATTCCCAGCCTTGTAGAAGTCTCACCGTTTGTCTCTTTGATGGCACATCTGTATTGTTTGAATAACTGAACTCATTGGAGGCTTCTTGCTGGATCCGGAAGCCAGAGCTGGAGATTCCTGAGCTAAAGAGAAAGCAGGGGATTCTTGAATTTAAGCCTAACCCAGGTGTAGAAAGGTGCCTCAGAGCCAGAGAGAGCTGCTATCATTCTGGTTTCCAACATCCCCACCCAAGTAGCCACACCAGCCCTGTGAGGAAGGTGACCTGTGCTTCAAAAGAAAAAGGAGTCCACTGTTCCTTCTCTGTAGCCAAACAAATTGAGGAGAAAATCTCATTGCATTTGTAAGACATTTTTATAGTTGACCTGGACCTTTCATGTTCACAAGCTTATTGAATTCTCACAATCCCTTGATTTCAGTATGATGAAAACTTAGGTGGCAGAGGCTTACAAGTTAGTCTGCTACCCTGGGGGGGCCTCCTTCCTAATGACACATATTTCCTAACCAGACTTAATGAGCCCATTGGGGCCAGTTATGCTATTCCCACATTTCCTGGGCCAGAATGAGAAGGAAGCAAAAAGTGGGTGTAAAATGTATAACGGCCACCGTAGTATAAAATAACAGGGTAATGCCTAAATAAATGTGATGCATCTAACCTCCCCCAAATATGGTGGAGCCACTAGAAAGGCTAATTTTGAAGATTGCTGAGCAATATGTATAATGCTTATAATAAAGCATAACATACAAAGGGCACAATGCAAAATTGTATCTATGCTGAACTTTATAAACTTGTAAAAAAATGTATGTCTGCATATGGTCAAGGAAGTATAAAGGAATTGTGGAAAAATCAAAACTTTGGCTCATTAGGGTGGCAGGCTTTTTGGTTAATTTTTATTTCCTTAGTTTTCCAATAATGTTTTTGTGAAAATGATAATATAAACCATTAACATATGGAACAACTACAGTAGCAAACCATTCTATCAAGCTGAGAGACCAAATTGTGTCATTTCCCTGAGCCAGCAAACACACTTGGAAGACATAAATACAAGATTAGGTGCCTTTATTTAACTGTTCACTTTTATGGAAAGAGACAACCACAGGGAATAGGGAACTCTGGGCTTAGTGTGAGAAGCTCCAGGTTTGAAATCAAGCTTGGACATTTACTGTGGGTCTTGGGTTAAGTTATTTTACCTCTTATATCCTCTGTTGCTTCATATACAAAGTGGGGATAGGGATAACGACAACGACGATAACAACAATTTAGAGGGCTGCGGTGAGAATCACACGATCTAGGATATTTTAAAGGTTTTCATGAGGTATGAAATGCTACCCGATGTAAGGCCTTATTGTGATATATACACAGATATTTTGAAACAAAAAAATGCTAGGTACTGTTCTCTACTGTTTCACCTCAGTTGACAGCAAAGCCAGGTTGGAACTGTGCTGTTGGGTGGCTTCAGATGACATCTGCTTTGCCTTCCCTGAACGCAGGTGCCATTGAAAGTCAATTAGGCACGTGAGGCTTTCCAGTTTTAGCTTTGCTTGGGAGAGTAATCAGAAAAAGGTGAGTTTTTCTTTTTCCAAAATGTTTCAACTTCATGGGAAGAAGTTTGAAGTGATTGATAAAGAACAAGGACAAATTTCCTAATTTAACTTGTATGGTCAGTTTAGTTGAACACCAAAACTACATGGATCTTGAATAGGGTGTGAGATTTTGTTGGTTTGTCCAGGTTAGTGTGATGCTGTTACATATCCCAGAGTAATTTGAACAGTGAATAGAGAAGTATTTGCAAAGTCCCTTTGTACGACTCGGGAGAAAGGAGAAAATATTCCACTTCCCCATTTGGAGAATTTCTCATATTCTTGCAAGCAGTGGGGACAACCAAATCAATAAGCTGAGCCCTTGCTCTTGGGGTTCACCCCTATGAACCTTATTCTTACAAAGGATAGGCTAAGCCTACTTAAAATTAGGCCGAAGAGTCACCCCCAGAGAACCTCTTTTGCTGCTCAGATATGGCCTCTCTCTCTAAGCCAACTTGGCAAGTGAACTTACTGCCCTCACCCCGCTACGTGGGACATGACTCCCAGGGGTGTAAATCTTCCTGGCAACATGGGACAGAAATCCCAGGATAAGCCAGAACCTGGCATCAAGGGATTGAGAAAGCCTTCTTGACCAAAGCGGGGAAGAGAGAAATGAAACAAAATAAAATTTTAGTGGCTGAGAGATTTCAAACAGAATCAGAGGTTATCCTGGAGGTTATTCTTATGCTTCATATAGGTATCCTTTTTACTTTATGATGTGTTGGAGCAACTGGAGGGAAGTGCCTGAAACTGTTGAGCTGTGTTCCAGTAGCCTTGACTCTTGAAGACGATTGTATAAAGATGTAACTTTTACAGTGTGACAGTGTGATTGTGAAAACTTTGTGTCTGATGCTCCTTTTACCCAGGGTATGGGCAGATGAGTAAAAAAAATATGGATAAAAAATAAATAAATAATATAAAGGGACAAAGGTTAAAACAAATTGGGTAGATTGAAATACTAGTAGACAATGAGAATGAGAGGAAGGGGTGAAGGGTATGGGATATATGAGTTTTTTCTTTTTTCTTTCTATTTCTTTTCTAGAGTGATGCAAATGTTCTAAAAAATGATCATGGTGATGAATACACAACTATGTGATGATATTGTGAGCCATTGATTGTAACCACGTATGCAATGTATGTGTGTGAAGATTTATCAATAAAAATATTAAAACAAAACAGTGAAGACTTCCACAGCTGCTGGGGAGTGAAACTGCCTGGGTTCTCAGTCTGATTTGGCCACTTTCCACCTGTGTGCCTTTAGACAAGTTACCTTACTCTCAGAGCTCCCACTGCCTCCCTGTTCCAGTGGAATTGGCGGTACCTCATTCATAAGGTGGTTGTGAGGATGAGATGCGATTGCAGCATGGGAAGGCCCTGGCATATATATAATGAGCAGGAGCACATGGGAGCTGCTGCTATTATTCCTGAAGAATATCTGAGTACAGAGAGGTCACCTGAGTTGAGATCGCCTGTTCCAAGGATTCTCAATGGATGGTGAGAAGGGTATGGAAGGAGTCTTGGGGGAACACAATATATATATATATATGGCCACGGCTAGCATTATTTTTTTATATATCAACATTGAAAAGCCTTCCATGGAAAAAAGCAGACTTTTTGTCTCTGTCATGGTGGGACCAAGGTACTTTAATAAATGTGAGATATGTGCCTGGAGACACTCATCTCCTTCAAACCTTTCATTATTATATAGACCCACAGAGGTCACCCAGCTCCAGAGACTGATGTGGGCAACAGTCCAGCTGTACACCACCCCCCACCCACCCACTGCCGCCACCACCGCCCAAGAATTGTCCTCAGTGACCTCTGTGATTTCCTCTTTACCGTGGTGGAACCCTGTACCACATGGCCATGTACAGATGACCATCATTGAGCTGGGAGAAACCAGACAAGTCTCTGACCTTCAGAAGAGGCAAAAACTGATGTTTGAGATGACAAGGGGAAAATGTCCCTGGTAGGGGGACTGCCAGGCCAGCTCCATGTCTCCCCTCGGGCAGCACTTTTTTTTTTTTTTCGCATGGGCAGGCACCGGGAATCAAACCCAGGTCTTCAAATCGAACCCAGGTGTCAGGCATGGCAGGCAAGAACTCTGCCTGCTGAACCACCATGACCTGCCCTAAGATAGCACTTTTAAAGAGCCTTCAAGTGCCATCTGCATCCTTGTGGGGCAAATGGTCTTTGATGAAATCTTCATCTCTCTGAACAATAGATCTTTCTATTTAAAAAGTCAATCACAACATTGTGAATTGCTGAGTGTATGTGTTGGGAATGTTTGTGTTTCTTTCTTGTAATTTTGTTTAATTAATTAAAAAAATTAATAAATAATTAATAAAAAAAAAGAGTCAATCACCTATCAAATCCTCCACGAGCCCAGATGGAGGGGTGTGTGGTCCTGGGAGCAGGATAAGGTTTCCAATCACTCCCTGCCATTCGGGTGGAACGTGTTCTCCCAGCCTTGTTTCTGGCATTGGAGAAGGTGATTTCAAACCACTTCTATGAAGTCCCTTTGTGGAATTTGTAGGCCTGGGAAGGTGCCATTCAGGCCCTTTAAGCTTGTCTCTGAGAAGATGTGCCCCCCCCCACACAAACACACATACCACGCAGCAGATCAAGGGCATGTACCATCTCCAGAAAACTACTCTATTGATGTATCTGAATCTGCCCATCAGCCTGGACCTTGTTTCCCTTTCTGGGAACTGGCTTTGTGGATTTCTGGCTTCCTCACATGTCTGCCTCCACATTTCCACCCTTTCCCTTTCCAGACTCTTAACTGTCTTCCTGGACAACTGCTCCAAACTCTGGTTCTGTCACCAACCCCCTTTTCTCTTCCCTGGGTGCTACAGGGCCTGGCCTGGGTGGGTGGGGAGCCGTCTTCTCAGGGTAAAGAGCAAAATTAGAAAGATTTAGATCTCTTTCAGTGGCTATCCAAGCGAGAGTCATAATCCATGGAGCTAAAGGTCACATGCCAGTTCTGGGCATGAAGATGGCCCTTCCCCCACCATCACTGAACCTCCAGTACTCCAAATATGCAGTCTGTGTTATGGAAACTTACACACACAAACTGTTTCTCTGCCCAGGGACAACAGTTTGCCCTGACTCCAAGCAAGGCACCAAAAGAATTCAAAATGTGAGGTGGGGAAACAAAAGCAAACATGGGCCTCTAATTTGTGAAATCTTCCCCTCTCTGACAGTGCGGCTGTGGTCACATGTGATGGCGGCTCCTACCACTGCAATAGCAGCTAGCTCGAGCCCAAAAGGGTCTGGGGTGAGAAATGACTGGAGAAGGGTATGGCAGACTCAGGCTTGTGTGCACTAAGTTGGGGATAATAGTCAGTGGGAGGCCGAAGTCCAAGATAGGAACTGAGGTCCAGATTATCAGACAGAGAGGCAGTAGGAGGGCTGCTAGAAAACACAGGCCAGTCTCAGCATAGCTTCTAAGGGAGTCCTCTAAGCTCTTTGTAGATATTAACTTGCTCAAGGCACCCAACAACTTTATGGTCTAGGTACTTTTATTATCCCCTGAAAAGGATACATAGATTAAAAACTATAAATTATGTAACTAAATCTACCCATTAGAAATTGAGGCTGAGAGAGGTTAAGTGATTTGCCCAAGAGCACACACCAAGTAAGTTGCTGGACTGGGATTTGAACTCAGACAGTCCCAAGTCTGTCTTCTTAAGCACTATGCTGATTTGCTAACGTGAGGGGGGAAGGGAAAGAGGGTTAGGTTGCCTTTGCATTCCACCCACTAGCTGGGCTTTAAGACCAAGAATCAATCTGGGGAGATTTAAACCACTCTCAGTGCCAGGGTGCCATTCCTGAGAAATTCTGCTTTAATTTGGTTTGGGGTAGTAAAGTCTAGCCTTCAGGGAATGCAGAGGGTAGGGTGGAAGGGCAGTTTTCATCGCAGCGCCTCTTAACTTAAAAACCCACAGCATCTCACCCATTCTGATAATATCTAGCTCCCACCCATGTAACTCTGCCTTTCCCTCCAGCTACGGCTCTCTCTCTTTCCTCTCTAACTGCAGCCAGACTTCCTGTGAGATGTCTCCACTCCCCTCCCATTTCCCTCCTTAACCTGCTGCAGTCTGGCCCCTGTGAAACTGTCTTGCCAAAGTCATCCTCTCAGTCGTTGCTAAAGCTAACATTCACTTCTTTTTTTTTAATTTTTATTAATAAAACCAATCAACATACAATATGAACATTCTCTTTTTTTATCACATAGTTGTATATTCATCATCATGATCATTTCTTAGAACATTTGCCTCAATTCAGAAAAAGAAATAAAAAGAAAAAGCTCATACACACCATACCCCTTACCCCTCCTTTTCTTTGATTTCACTAGCATTTCAATACTACATTTATTTTAACATTTGTTCCCCCTATTGTTTATTTATTCTATATGTTCTACTCGTCTGTTGACAAGGTAGATAAAAGGAGCATCAGAAACAAGGTTTTCACAATCACACAGTCACATTGTGAAAGCTATATCATTATACAATCATCTTTAAGAAACATGGCTACTGGAACACAGCTCTACATTTTCAGGCAGTTCCCTCCAGCCTCCTCATTACACCTTAACTTAAACAGATGATATCTACTTAATGTGTAAGAATAACCTCCAGGATAACCTCTCGATTCTGTTTGGAATCTCTCAGCCATTGACACTTTGTCTCATTTCACTCTTCCCCCTTTGGTCGAGAAGGTTCTCTCAATCCCTTGATATTGAGTCCCAGCTCATTCTAGAATTTCTGTCCCACATTGCCAGGAAGGTCCACACCCCTGGGAGTTATGTCCACGTAGAGAGGGGGAGGGTGGTGAGTTTGCTTGTCGTGTTGGCCGAGAGAGAGAGGCCACATCTGAGCAACGAAAGAGGTTCTCTTGGGGGTGATTCTTAGGCCTAATTTTAAGTAGGCTTAGCCTATCCTTTGCGGGGTTAAGTTTCATATGAAAAAACCCCAAGATTGGGGGCTCAGCCTATCACTCTGGTTGTCCCCACTGCTTGTGAGAATATCAAGAATTCAACTTGGGGAAGTTGAATTTTCCCCCTTTCTCACCATTCCCCCAAGGGGACTTTGCAAATACTTTGTTATTCACTAACATTCACTTCTTGGGCCTCGGCCTCCTTGACCATTCCTTACTCCTAGAAATTACCCCCCTCCCCAATTGCCAGGACACAGTACATTCTCCTTGTCTGGAGGTTTCACTTCAGTCTTTTTAGATGGCTTATCGTTCTATGTCATACAAAAATGAGGATCTATTAGGTGAGGTTGATATTTCTGCCCCTACAACTGGTGGTACTTCTCAAGACTTGAGCTGCTTCTGCCCAGAGTTGGGGATGTTTCCTTTTGTGTGGGATTCCTGACTCTCCCTCATATGCTTTGGTGAGGAGCTATTGTTGATAGAGCTGATAGAGCCAGTCAGCTATCAAATATTTCCAGAGCATCCACTATATATCAGGCACTGATCTAGGCACTGGGAATCACAGCTGTGAACAAAACAGACAAGAATCCTGCCCCTGTGGAGCTTCCATCTTATTAGACGATTGGGTGAGACAGCCAAAAAAATTTAAATTAAAAAGTAAAGTATATAACATTAGATGTTGGTATGGGGCACGCAACAGTGGCTCAGTGGCAGAGTTTTCGCCTGCCATGCTGGAGACCCGGGTTTGATTCCCAGTGCCTGCCCATGCGAAAAACAAAAAGATGTTGGTATGTGTTGTGGGGAAAACATAACACCAGAGAGAGGGAATAGGAGTGTTAGGAGGTTCCGTGTTTAAACCAGCTGGCCAGGAAAGATCTGTTAGAACATGACATTAGAGCAAAGACTTGAAGGACGCGAAGGCACAGGGAATTTAGACAAAGGGAACAGCAAGAGCAAAAGTCCTGAGGAGGTAGGATGTGTTTCAGACTGAGTTGAGAGTCATGTCTGTACAGGTGCTCAGCCCTCAAGCTTCCTCCTGGGGAGGCTTCCAATCCCACCTCACCCCCATGTTGCTTCCCTATCTCTCTGTTTCTTTGGGAAAAAAAAGGAAAGGAAAACAACACAGCTCTGGCCGTCTGTTTCCACTCTGTGAGCAAGAACCGGCGATCTTCCAGTTAGAAGAGGGTTACTAGGACAAGGGCTCGGTTCATCCACCTTTGCTTTTTTGGGGAATATACTCACAGTACAAAATGACAAAGGAGCGCCTTAGTACCAAGCATCTGGCAGACAGTTTCCTGAGTCCTTGCCCTCCTCAACACACAGAAACAAGTTCAAGCAAAATATGTTTTAAAAGCCAGCGATTTTTTCATCTTTGTACCCTAGGAAATAGGCTTTGCTAAGATCTGCAATATGTTGGCAGGGGTGGAGGTGGGAGAAACAGTGAGGAAGGTAAACATCTACTCCATGTGATGGAGAGCAAGGTTGAACTCCAAATCTCATTATGCTCGAGCTGTTGGACCTTGGAAATGTTACCTTCCCTCTCTGATCCTCAGTTTCCTCACCTGTTAAATAGGAATCGTCGTCTGTGGCTCCCCTGTCTGAGATGAGGATGAAATGAGACGACCTCTGTGTGCTGTATGCATAATCCCCTGCCGTAGTAGACCCTCACTAGAAGTTGGGGCAATTGAATTGAATCACATCCAGTCATAGTTCACAGACTCATTCCAGGCCAAGAAAGACGGTGTGTGTGTGTGTGAGAGAGAGAGAGACAGAGAGAGTGAGAGATTGAAAGAGAGAGAGACTTGGGAGGGAAAAAAGGCCTATCTCTGTGCACCTCTCTCCTCTGGGAAGGAAGGGGCCCTCACAGTGACAATAGGCCAGGGGCGCTGACTCAGACGGCCAGTTCCTGTTCATTTCCCCTCACTGCAGGACAGCGGCTGAGCAGGAGGTCAGCCCTCGGTGGGACCCTGACTTGGGCCTTTGGCTGAAAATCTTACCTAGAGAAAGACAAGACCAACTCATAAACAACTTCCCTCACTGGTCTGCTGTGGTGGGACGGACTGGACCAGTGTGTGTGTGGCAGGGAGAGGGGGAGGGTGCTGGGGAAAGTGGGAAAGGAGAGAGAGGAAACGCGTTTCTTGATTCCTGAGTTGCTTTCTCTGGGCTGGGCTTCCCAGGAACATTTTCGCAGGGCAAAGCAGCATGTGATCGATGGGACCAAGCTGACCCAGCCAGGGGGCTGGGAAACAGGGTCCAAGAAGAGTCCCTGGGAGCCAGCTGAGGAACCCAGGCTCAGGGTTCAGGACAGCGCAGAGCCCCTCGGCTCCCTGGCCCCCGTGTGGGCCCACCATACGTTTCTCTCTTGCATGAGGATTTGCTGGATGTGGATTCTTGGTCATCCACACCTCTAGGATGGAAAGAGCCGAGTCTATCACCCTCTTCTGGAGCCGGGGAGGTGAGTCGTTGGAGGAGGAGCATCCCACTCTCAGCAGAGGGGAGAAAGGAAGGAATTTGGGGGCTCATTGAGAAGGAGTTTTACAGTCAGAACCATCTTGAGGTGGCCTGGGCTGACTTGGGAGTGAGTGGTTGAGTGCCCTTGTTACTAGAGGTGTGCATGAAAGGGCAAGACAGCTACGTGGCAGAGATGCTATTACATGAATTCAAAATTGGGTGGCTCTGGGGAAAGAGAGGGTGGATGAGATCACATCCCAACCCTGATATTCTGGGATTTTAAGAGGATAATAAAAGTGACTGAGGAACTATGTGTGTGTGTGTGTGTGTGTGTGTGTGTGTGTGTGTGTGTGTGTGTGTGTTGCGTGATGTGTAAGAAATAATGCATCTCTTATTTGCTGTGAATCAACTTAACATGAATTCTGAGTCCTTGAACCTCGAGTGGTGGAAATAAGCACTCATGCAATCTTGGGGCTTTACCCCTGCTTCTGCAAATGACAAAATATTATACAATACCAAGGAATGGGAGCAGAGAGGGGTGGAAAAGGGGTGTCTGTTCCTGGTTATCTGTGCAAACAGGTTACTACCAAGGGACCAAGCTTTACAATTGCAGTTCAAGCCAGACCTCCTGGCTGGGGCTGGGGGGTAATGAAATAAGTTCAGCGTCCTGTGCCATACCAGAACCCCACTCTGATTTCCCTAAAAAGAATAAGCTGGGTTTGGGGGAGGTGATACTGCAATTGTATGCCCTTGAGGCTTTACTGGGAGTTACTGTTATGGTTGCAGAGGTAGCTGGCAGGACAGACTGTGAGTCTATGCTGTGTCTTTGGGGTTCTAGTTGGTCCTTTATGGCAGGAGGATGTTCAGAGTGAGTTTATGGGCTAAAAGGGTTTAAAATGCAGAGTGGTGGAGCTGAAAACGGAGTCCTGTGAGGACCACATGCTTTCTGGAGAAGAATCATGGGGAAGTGGTTCCTGGTCTTCAGATCTCTGAGGAGAGGTCACAGGGTGAAGGGAGTAGACAGGGTGTGAGAGGCCTCAGGAGGTAACTTTCTAACAGACTCTCCAGGGATGCAACCAGCTACCTTGAAAACGAGAGAGGGGTCTGGGTGCCTTTTGGCAGGTTGCCTTTTTTTAGAGTTGTGGTGTGAGCTTCAAGGAGTCAAGGGCAAGTAGAGTCTGGCCATCGGGCCTTCCTCTTCTGAAGAGGGAGAGAGGGAAGGAGGAAGGGTCACCCTCATTTGGGTTGAAGGCCCAGCCCCACCTACAGTCTTCTCCCCCCTCCCCTTCTCCATGTCTAATACCCTGGTTCAGGCACCTTCATCTCTCTCCCCAGTCACTGGGTACGCTTCCACTCTTGTCCTTCTCCACCCATTCCCCACCCCGTAGGCAGAGCGAGCCTTTGACAAAACAAATTCGGTGGCCCGAAATCCTCCAACAGCTTCCCATGGCCCCCAGTTGAAAGTCCAGCTGTATTTCTTTTTGCTATTGCCTCCTTTCTATTCTCGAAAAACAGAGCCGAGATAAGATCGTTTCTTACTCTAGCACAGCTCTGACATTTCATAAATCTACATCCCAGACAACTGGAAAGGGCTATATTTAACCTTCTGTCTTGCTTTTAAAAGAGGGATTTGCTTCGGGCGCTGCCTTCTAACGACACAGGAGACCAGAGTCCTTTCTTTGTTCTCTCTGAGCCACACAACCTCTAGAGGTCGGAGCAGCCCTCTCGCTCCAGTCCCGCTGGGTTGGTACAGGCTGCTTGGCCAGCTCTCTGTTCCAGATGGTCAACTCTCTGCTCTGGCTCTTGGTGAAGGGGATACCTATTCAGCCCCTTGGAGTGGACCCTAAACTTTCTTTCTTCCTTCCTTTTTTTTTTTTTTTTTTTTTTTGACATGGGCAGCTTCAGGGAAACGAACCCAGGTCTCTGTCATGGCAGGTGAGAACTCTGCCCCTGAGCCACTGTCACACTGCCGGACCCTAAGCTTTCTTATCTGCAAATTACTTCAAAAACTCCTTATTATTAACTCAGTAGCCTGTACAAATGTGATGGCTAGTTGAACACAAGGACACAGGATTGGGTCTGGAAATATGAGCTAGGAGCCTGGGTGAAGGGAGGGAGTCAGGAGAAGAGGAAAGAGGAAATGTATTGTCAGGGGGCTGGGGGAGGGCACATCTCAATTACGGTCATGGGAGGGGGAAGGGAAGTAAAGTTAATTTATGTGCCAAGACTCGTGTGAGCCTCACAACAATCTTATGAGGTAGCTACTATTATTGCCCACATTACACTTCAATGAGGAGCTGGGGGTCCAGAGTGGTTAAGGGACTTACCCAAGGTCATACATAGCAAGAACGCTGCCGAGCCAGGATTGGAACCCAGCTCTGTCAAAACTCCAAAACTCAGGATGCAACCAGCTGTGTCGATGCTGCCCGTTGGAGCAGTTCTGATGTGCAGGCTTCTCTCCCTTCCTTAGGCTTCTTTTGAAAACACTTGAGCCTCCCGCAGGCTCTCTTCTACCACTTCCCATCATCCAGGCCCTTGCCTGTCTCTAACCTCTAACTAGAGCTGAAGAGCCCAGTTTAGAAGTCTAGGCTTTTGATGGTGCCCCTGTGTTTTCAGACCTGATGGTCTGTCTGGTTTCTACCCACCCCTGCTCCCATACTCTGTTCTCATCTGCCTTGAAGATAACAGTTACTTGGTCCAGCAGCCTGAAACTTAAGCTATGCTATTCTTTTTTTCCCTATGTCTATGCCCTAGATCACAATCACTAACAACTTCTGTGTCCTTGGACAAATCCCATCCGTTCTCTGGATACTGTTTCCCCATCTATAAAGGGGGAACCCAGGTATTATCGAAGGGTCCTTCCAGGTCTAACAGTCCAGGATTCCCAGAGCCCTGCCCTCCTCTCTCGCCCTACCCTTGCTGCATCTTCCCTGACAATGTTGGGTGTGAGGGTCGCCACCGGCACTTGTTTGGAAACCTTCCCTGAGCCCACGAAGTGCAGTTGCAATCAAGATTGCTCCAGAACCAATGGGCAAAACAACAGGTGATATTAACACCCACGTCTGTGCAGCATTTTATTGTTTACCAAATGCTTTCCTTCTCAGCAGGGTGGTAGGTAGGGATGCTCCAAGATGATCTTTAATAGTACATCGTACAGCTTTAAAGAACATTGAATTACACAGTGAGAAAGTGATTCTCTTTTCCTTCTCTTTCTAGCTTTGTGATTACAGCAAGAATTGAAAAAGTCTTAGTCGTGCTAGTCTTCAACCTCTGTAATGCTTGCAAATCTCTTTTTTTAACAAAGCCAGAGCAGGCCTCAGGTCCAAAGAACATTGGCAGGCAACAGTCTCTAGCCAGAATTGAATTACTCTTTTTTGTTTCCATTGTAGTTACTTTCAAGTTGCTTTCTATTTATAACAAGTGGTACTTCTTTTCTTTTTCTTTCTTTTTTTTGGTTAAGGTGTAAAAATTTCTTTTAATAAGAATTTATCTAAGGCACTAAAAAAGAGAAGGAGGTTAAGTGAAGAGTAAATAGAACCTGGAGTGCCCAGTTGTGGCAAGGCTTGTGGAAGTGGTACAGAAAGGATTGGAGCTTGGGCAACACAAGAATGTGACATTTGTTCAGCAGACATTTCCTGAGCGCTAAATTCTTTGGTGTAGCAAATAAGGCCCTTATGATTTTCCCCTGCTAGCATCCCAGACCTTATTTTCCTCCACTCCCCTCCATCCCCATCCCCCGCACCCTTTCATGCCTTCCAGCCTTTGGGTGTGCTGTTTCCTCTGCCTGAAATGTCTCTCCCACATCCCTTGTCCACCCATCAAACCCCCACCCATCCGTCAAAACTCCATTTAAATGCCACCTCTAGGAAGCCATCCTTCAAATCCCCAGTCAGAGTTTGGCTTAGCATTAGGTTCATTTCTCTATTGTAGTGTTTCTCAGATTGCTATAATTATTTGCTTCAGATCTTGCTCTTCTATAATTTTCGTTCTTGCCTGCCATGCTGGAGACCCGGGTTCGCTTCCCAGTGCCTGCCCATGTAAATAATTAAATAAGTAGATAGATAGATAGATAAATAAATAAATAAATAAAATAAAAACTTGGAGAGAGAGAGATGGAGAGGAATAAAACTGTAACTGTGAGAGAATCCTGTGCACAGTGACCCTGGGGACCCGTAGTGGCCTCCGAGATCACTTGAAATAGAAGCTGACCAGATGCTGAGTCAGATCACAGACCAAGCCCAGGGAGCTTTGGGAGCCCCTTGCAGGTCTTGTGTAGGGAGTTTATTGAGGGTACCTAGGGGATCAATACCTGCAGTCCGAGGGAAGGAAGCAGGATTGGTTAGAGAGCAAAATTGGGCTGTGATGCAGACTCAGCTGAGCCCATGGGGCGCTATGGGGCTGGGATGATCCTTCAGAGTTGTTCTGAGTTAGAGT
>PVIY010049856.1:0-16510 GCA_004026745.1 Myrmecophaga tridactyla
TGAAAGCAAGGGGTAAGGGGTATGGTATGTATAATCTTTTTTTCTCTATTATCGTTTTATTTCTTTTTCTGATGTCTTTTTATTTCTTTTTCTAAATCGATGCAAATGTTCTAAGAAATGATGAATATGCAACTATGTGATAATATTAAGAATTACTGATTGTATATGTAGAATGGAATGATATCTTAATGTTCTTTTGATAAGTTTTTTAATTAATAAAAAAGTTTATAAAAAATAAATAAAACAGAAAAAAAAATTGAGCAATTTCATATGATATGGCTTCTCTTAAGAACATGGAGGATTTTTATCACCAGGACCCAATCCTGTGTGGCAATGCTCTGTTCAAGCTGCTGGTGGCCGCACCCCTTCGATGGGACAAACTCTCCATGGTTGGCCCCAATCCCCACTGGTCCTGAGTGCAATCCAGCCAGTAGCTAAATGTCAGCTGCAACACACTGCAATGCATCCATGCCTCTATCAGAAGTAGGGAAAATAATGCTTGCTGACTTTTCTTAAACCTGCCCTTACTTCTTGGACTTATGTAACTGGTCTCTAGAGTAATTGGACAAGCTGAGAGAATGTTGCAATATGAGGACAATATGTGTAGCAATTGAGGCAAGCATCATACCACATAGATGACATATACTAACTGAACCCAGCATGGTGGTAATCTAATTCGGTTTAGCTCTGTATTGGAGTCCAAGCAAAGCTGTGAATTCTAAGTGCCTGGCAAACTGGTGTCTGGCCATAGCTGCAGTGCCAGCTAGACTGTGGACTTTTTCTGGCATAACCTCAATGAAGCAAGAGTCTGTTTGTCCCACCCGGGCACTGAATATTTTACGGTCATGGATTCTGCTTCTCACAGGTGCTAGTTTCAGTCCTGGCGACGTATGTCACGGTCTGGGGGGACGCACTGTGTGAAAGTTTTCAAGGTTGGAAATTTATCCTTGAAAAACATTCAAACAATGCACTATTGTGGATTTGGATTTCTTTTACTTCTGGAAAGAATTCTAATATTTATACCACATTCCCAGGAGAAGAAACTTCCTTTTTTTTTTTTTTTCCTTTTTCTACTTACTGTCATGGAATGTTAGGCACGCGGGGGACTAATTGCCTCAGTCTGCCAGTTTCAGAACCGTGGCAATTTGTAGTCTCCTTTGACAGTAAGGTGGCGTAGACTAGTGTTGCAAAAGAGAAAATAATCCCCTTTGGAGTTTTCTTTTTCCCATTGTGCTTTAAGGAAGCACAGGTGTAAAGTCTTTGAAGTCAAGAAAAACAAATTATACCTCTCTGAGGCCAAGACCACCTTTTTATGAAGTGAGCTGACCTTACCTGAAGTATCAACTAACTTATATGTTGAAAGAGCGGAGCGGAGGCTCTGCTAGTGTTTGTGAGTGACTGCTAACAATCAAAGGTCATCTCTCAGTCCTTACTCTTCTCGAAGGTCTCTGCAGATGACTAGAACACTCGCTACCGAGAGGCTCACCAAGTAAGCTGGGAGGTGGACGATTCTCTCCCTCCTTGGTTCCTTGCTTGGGAAGGACAGAGCTTTTACTTCAACTCAACTGACAGTTTAATAAGATAAATTAGGCACATATGAAGAATGATTTTGATCAACCCTAAACTTTTTTTCTAATCTCCACTTCAGCACTGTGTACCTCTGTCTCTTAGAATGGTCACACACCAACTCGGATCCACTCATTGGGCTGTAGGGGAGCCAGCCTTGTGCCAGAGGTTATTGTTCTATTCTTTTGTGGCCATTGTTACTGGCAGAGATGGTGGGTCATCAGGGGAATCATCTCAATCTCATTGCAATGTCGGTTGCACTCCCATTTTCTTGGGAGTGCAAACATCTGGGCCATTTCTTCCAGACTGTTCTTGCCCTCTAAGCACCCTACCTCCGGTCAGAAAGCAGCACTTCCTCCCCAGTCTTCAAGTTCTGGTGCTTTTCTTTTCTTTTCTTTCTTTCCTTTTTTTTTAAAGCTCAAAATATGTCGCAAATTTTTTAAAACCTTCTTCCAAATTTCAATATTTAGCAATTTCTTATCCCACTCCTATTAACACAGCTTGAGAACTTGATGAATATTTACCAGCCTCACACTGGATAGAGCCTTATAAATTGCATAAAATGACACCAAAGTTTTAACTACTTCTCGCTAATGATCTGAACAGTGACTTGAGGTTACTGTATTGTGCATCTTCGAATCCGGTTTTCTTTCAACAACTTCAAATCACACAGGAACTGTGTGTGATTGTAAAACCAAGTAACTGAACAGACAAAATAAATAACTGAAAGGTATGGAATTCAACTGAAACTCAACCTTTGATTATCATAAGCTTTTGAGATAATATAATCATGTACATTACTCTCATGCAAACCTATATGGTTTTGGAATATTCTACCTGAGAAAACATATTTGCAGACATATTAAAAGTATAAACATCTTTTTTACATAAAATGTATTTTATTAATTTTATATACAGTCATTGATACGATCTAGGGATATAAGGATAAAGATAAAGAAGAAAAATCTCTGCCGTGGAGAAGCAACCGGAAGGGAATGCAAGAGCCAAGTAGTGTGGAAAAAAATTTATCTTGCACTTTCTTTGTGCCTAGGATTGTCCCATTATCTGACCCTTAAAAATGAAGGTGCTATGTGATGATACTGTGAGCCAGTGATCGTATACTTTGGATGGTTCGTAAGGTGTGTGAGTATATCTCAATAAAAAATAAAATAAAAGTGAAGAGCTCAATAGCAAGTCTTTGTCAAATGCGTCTAGAAAGAATAGAACCTACTATTCATCGTGATTTTGAAAAATTGATCTAAATGCTTATAAGCATGAAACATAAAAAGTATTCTTTAATTGAAGAAAAGTTTAAAGTAGACAACTGGATCCCTCTCTCCCTTTACCCTACCTCTTCTTACCAATCCAACCCCCACCTCCCCACCCCCACACATATCTAACTATGTGTGGAATAGATATTTGTATTTCCTTGCCTCAAAACATTATGCAATCTCATATTTTTCATCTTAAAAATGCAAATTGTTTTCTCTTTCCTTCTCCTAGGCTTGCATTTGAGTCTTTGCAGCTTATCTGAAGAATTCTAAAACCTTGGTAAAATTTAGAATAAAGAATGATGGTTGCCTAGGAAATGTCCATGAGCTAGGTATCTCATTTCAGCTAATTTGATAAGAGTAAATAGAATGGAATGCAGGTGCATGATTTGGTTTGTTTTTATTTTCTTGCCTTTGTGATAAGGGCAGCCAGCTTATGTATGGGAGGTGACTTTTTTCTTTTTCTTAACAAATGCAATGTGATACTAAAGTAATTCTGAAGATGTTCAGTCTGGGTGATTTTTGAAGTTCTCTAGATATATAATCAATTTCAAACATTCTTATGCCAGCCCAAGGAATAATACTATATCACATTCATGGGCATTTTAAGGCAAGTATTTAATTTGCCTTAGAGAGGCATGTCACTGCAACATTCAGAACAAAATGCTCAAACGTATCATTTTTCCTTTGTAGAGGTCGTTCACGCTCAAGTTATAAATCTTTAAAGGCAGGGCTGCAAATGTAACACTCTCTTATGCTACAGAATGCAATATCTGCTTGTTTGCTGTTTGTGTATTCTATCCCAGTTTGAGATCAACTTTCCTGGACCATATTTCTGCAGCTGGCAGTGTGTAGAAAGGCATAAATATCAAGTCCGATAGCCTTCAGTGATGATGATAATGTCTCTGAATGAATCCTTGTGTGTCATGCCCTTTTCTTTCTTTACTTTCTTGTCATGGCTCAGAAGCCCAAAATCATTTGCTCCAGCTATTTGCACTTAAATGAGGATGGCCTTTGGAATGTGAAACCTTAACTCTCCCCAAATCTGAAAGTTCTTCTCAGTCTACCAGGAGATGCATCTTTAATTTGGCTCTCAGACTGAGATGATTTTTCATCTTCCGGATATATGCCAGAATCACAAATGATATTCAGATGACAGGCTCTTGCTTATCTTGCCAAGTCAAGTTCCCTGATGAGCCTCAGATAAACACACCCTCCTGACATCATAACTCTATTCAAATAAACACTAACATCCTCGACCATCACTTAATGGAAAGGTCTTCATTCTCCCTGGAACCTTAGTTTAGGGTTTCCATCAGCTCTGAATAATTTTGAAATTTGAGTCAGATTATTTTTGTGTAAGATATTTGAACAACCTTAAGTTAACACATAGGAAAACAAGTAGAATATTTTTTCTTACATTGCTCCTGTACACAAAAGGCTTTTAATTTCAACCGAAGTGCACTGACAGTCTACCGCTGGGAAATAGAGGTCCCCAATACATGTAAGATATGGTCACCACTGCGAAGAACCTGAAGAGGTAGTTGGAGGGCACAGAACATGTAGATGTTTATTGTCTATATCATACACATTACTCATATCCTAACAATGATGTGCAAACCAAAAGATTGGAATAAAATTATAGGTCATGGGTTGTGCAACGGAGGTTCAGTGGTAGAGTTCTTGCCTACCATGTGGGAGTCCCAGGTTCGATTCCCAGCCCATGAACTTCCCAAACAAACAAACAAAAAATGAGCAAAAATTCAATAAATGATGCTGCAAAAATGGGACACTCACATGGAAAAAGAATGAACTGTCACCCGCCATACAGGATACAAAGAACATCTTCACAGGAATCAAAGAATAGAAAGAAGGAGAAAAGGAAAAGGAGGCAATAGCTGGAGTGAACCAGTGGCATTCAATGGAATAAGAGGAACTCATGGTTGGCCATGAAAAATGAGTTGGGCTGAGAAGTGGAAAGTGAGAGAGCGTTATGGACTCACACCTTACGTATCAAAGTGTAAGTCGATGGGCCTCAGGAAAAGTAAACTAATATCTTCAGTTCATTATTCAGTCAAGTATGAATTGTGGTGATAATTGTAGGGAAATGTATATGAGCACACTAAAGGGTATATGAAGGACACACTGTTAGCAAAATATTGCACGAAGTACTGAAAAAGAAAAAAACATAATTTATTCCCATAAGACACAATTTATGTGCGAACTCACAGCCAGTGGTATTAAAAAAAATGAGGCAAACCAATAGCCTTATCCTGGACAAAATGAAAGAAAAATTAAAAAGCTGTGTTGGGTTTCATTAGCATCTCCGTTGTCAGAGAAAATGAAAATAATAATACGGAGAGAGCAAAGAGGAATGAAGCATTCCTTCCTTGGTCTCCAGTCAGCCCTGCCTGTTGAGCATGTGGACAGAAACAGAAGGGAGATGGGGGGAGGGAGTGTAATGGTTGAGAGTTGAGGGATGAACTGAACTCTGGGGAGTCTGGGTGGCAGACAGGTTTGGCAGTCCAGCCAGCACAAGGTAGGTGGGTTCTGCCTCCATCTGATTTTTCCTTACCTATTACACTCAATTTTGGTAGATTTCCAAAGGACCTCAATATAATTTTATTCCCCCTTTAAGAAAAATCCTCCTAGACATGTTCAACTGGAAGGAAAATATAATGATAAATATCCAGGTTTAGAAGTAGTTAAGCAATTTGTTCAAAAAGAGGATAAATCAGGGGCATAATAGGAAATATATTTCTTAGAGATTAAGAAGTGTTGGATTTACAATAATTATTTGTTTTCATCATATTTTAGGTAGACATAAGAAATGTTTCCAAAAGAAAAACGAGTCCAGTGAGAATATGAGAAATGTTTTAATCAGTAGCCTAAATCTATGGAGAAATGATACTTTCTTCTTAGATGAATTAAATTTCAAGCTTCCCTACAGATTAAAAAACATAGGTAGTTTTCTTTTTCCCAATACACTACAAATCTTGTAATGAAGGGGTTGTTGGCTGAATTAAAACACAACAACAACAACAAAGAGAAATTGCAAAGTGTGCTTTGAAATAATAGCATCAAAGAGTGAGGGGGGCAAAAATTCCCTTCCTGTTCACTCTCCTCCCCCCACAATTTCATCTGTCATATTGAAATAAATAAGAGGGCAAGGGTTTCTTTCTCCCACAGTGCTGTTAGTGGTTAAGGAAACAATAAAGGATATTGCTACAAATAGGTAGGCAATATAATGAGTAGAAGAATGGCCTGTGGTCATGGCTGCAGCTGTGCAGACAAGTCATAAAGTTTTCCAGGGTGTAAGAAAGCAGCTAGAAAGACCCATTAAAGAATAAAGAGGTTTTTGACTGCTGTGCACAATAAGGCTATTTGGAACATATCAGCCACTTCTGCGCTTGAAGCCTGGGCCATAGTCTTTAAAGGTTGTGAGTGATATTTTTTATTTACTTTTTTTTTTTTTTTTTTTTTTTTTTTTTTTTTTTTTTTTTTTTTTTTTTTTTTTTTTTTTTTTTACTGCTTTTGCTTTAGGGTGTTTTCCTTCTCTGCATGATTTTCAGTCCTTTGCCGAAATGCTGTGTTTTCTACAGACAGTCTGAAAGCATGGAAGCGCGATCCTTGTATCGACTTGACCTGCGCTGAAGGTGGCAGGGCGCGTTCAGTACAGGACGCTGCGACAGCGGCTCTCTTCATAATCCCCAAATGGCTACAGAATCCGACATCTCACTCTTGGGATCCAGACCCTTAAGGCATGACTGTACGGATCAATCAAAATGCACTAGGTTTAGAAGTTGGAGTCATGCTACGGGTGACTGTGGCGTTTGGAAATCAGAACGTCAACACTGCCCAGCCCAGGCTTCTCAGGGAACACCACTGCAGCACCAAACGGACCCGCTCCAAGGACATGGAAGAGATTTTAAAAAAGAAAATCATCCACTGAGCTGCGGTTATATCTACCACCTGCCTCCTTGATCATTAAATCAAGAGATAAAGGAGAGCACACTGGTTAAAAGTGCACCAACTAGAGTCAGATGCCCTGCATTTGAATCTTTGCACCAATACCCGCTGTTGACCATAGAGAAATAACTTCTCTGTATCTTGGATTCTCATCATAAAATGGGTTTAACAACGGTGCTACTTATAAGCTCCTTTAAAGTGAAAGAATACATATTTTTAAAATAAATTTTCACTTGGGAATAATTTCAGCCATACAGAAAAGTTGCAACAAGAGTACAGAAAATTCCTGTGTTCCCTTCATCCAGTTTTCCCTACTGTTAGCAACTTATCTAATGATGATACATTCATCAAAATTAAGAAATCAACATTGGTATATTACCAAACTTGAGACTTGTTTGGATTTTCCCACTAATGCTCTTTTTCCATTCCAGGATTCAATCCAGGATACCACCCACCACATTGTATAAGGAAAATGCACGTTTTATTAAAAAATAATAATAATAGTAAACATATAAAGCAGTGTCTGGCAAATAGTAAACTCCTGCTAAAGTGTTCTTTAACTGCTAGAAGATTTTAATGTAAGTGAGACGGAATGTTTCTAGCACTACTATATATATATATTAACATTTTACTCTCAACTTCTTATACTGAAGGTTCATATGTGAGGGAAATAAATAGAATAATTTCACGAGGTTATTGCAAAGAATCAATAAATACAAAATAAGGAGTAATCTATGTGTGTAATAAAAACAGCTATAACTTAATAGCTCTCAAAAAAAAAGTTCCATTTCCTGGATATCTTCCAAGGATGAGAAAATCAAATCATGTCTCAGTCATTTAACTCCATTAATTTGCTCATTCGTTCCACAAATATTTTTTGAGTGCCTACATTACACAAGGCAGTGTGCCATGAGCTGAGATATAGTGGCAAACAATTCAGACTCAGTCCCTGCTTCTAATGATGCTTATATTCTTTGCAGAATCTTTTTTTTTAATTTTTTTATTTTATTTTTTTAAATACCAAAAAAAACCCACCAAACAAACGCAAACATTCCTATTTTGATAATTCCGTTCTACATATATAATCAGCAACTCACAACATCATCACACAGTTGCACATTCATGATCATCATGATCACTTTCCAGAACACTTGCATCCATCCAGAAAAAGAAACAAAACGAAAACAGAAAAAAAATTTATACACACCACACCCCCCACCCTACCCCCTCAATGATCACTAACATCTCAAACCAAATTCATTTCAACATTTGTTGCCCCTATTACCCATTTTCATTCCATATGTTCTACTTGTCTGTTGACAAGGCAGACAAAAGGAGCATCAGACACAAGGCTTCCACGATCACACAGTCACATTGTGAAAGCCATACCACCATACAATCATTCTCAAGAAACCTGGCCGCCGGACACAGCTCCACATCTTCAGGCAGTTCCCTCCAGCCTCTCCACTACATCCTGAATAACAAGGTGATATCTACTCAAAGCACAAGAATAACCTCCAGGATAACCTCCCAACCCTGTCTGGAATCTCCCAGCCATGGACACCTTGTCTCATTTCATTCTTCCCCCTTTTGGTCAAGAAGGTTCTCTCAATCCCTAATGCTGAGTCTCAGCTCATTCCAGGATCCCTGTCCCATGTTGCCAGGAAGGTCCACACCCCTGGGAGTCACATCCCGCGTAGACAGGGGGATGGCGGTGAACCCACTTGTTGCGTTGGCTGGAGAGAGGGGACACACCCGAGCAACAAAAGAGGCTCTCCTGGGGGTGACTCCCAGGCCCAACCTCAAGCAGGCTTGACGTATCCCCTGCGGGGCCAAGCCCCACATGAACAAACCCCAAGACTGGGGGTCCAACCCACAGCCTCGTTCACCCACACTTTTTTGCAGAATCTTAAGCAATTGATGTGGAATCTGATTCACTGCACCATAAAGTAGAAAGGCATTTGAATTCCCCATTTAAATCCAACTGGTAATACTCACCAAGAGATGGTGCCAGAAATGAAGGTGAAGAAGGAATAATGGAGCCCAGTTTACTTTGGTTTCTAATGTCCATATAGGATCCAAGGGGGATTTATGTGAAGATGCAGGAGCAAGAAAAATTTGTGCATGGCTCCAGATGCTTCCATTTCAACCTGTCCACAGTCACTTCCTTAAATGAACAGCCTTGCTTGGGACTGCTAATATTAGCTAAATACTATAAGTGTTTACTATGTGCCAGGCACTGTTGTATTTTACATATATTAACTCAAGTAAACTCACAACCACCCTGTGAAGTAAATGCCATAATTTGTAGATGAGAAAAATGAGACAAAAGTGATCCAATGCAGAAAAAATATGAAGGAAGACCAAAAAATCTTTTTTATTTTCACAACTTTCTGAATTCAGAGACAGAACAACCCCTGGCATAAATAACAAACTCAGCCTTATTTTTTACTCCATTAAAAGAAAAAATTAATTGAATCATCTTGACTTCTAGATTCTGAAGGACAATATTTCTTAGAACTAAAATCTTTCAGTGTTTTCTAGGATGTCTCAAAGAACTGCTGAGTATACTTATATCTGAATGTGCAGATAGTAAATGCTGCCAGTGTCTTCTTTTCACAACTCAGTAAAACCAGTAGCAATGAGGAGTCTACCTCTGCCCAGGGCCCTGCAGTATGCTACATCAGACCAAAATTACTAAGTCAGCCTCTGCCCTTAAAAGTGCCTTTCGTTTTCATTTCATATACTAGTGACCGAAAATGTGTGGAACATGCATATAAACTATAAAGCAAGGTGGGACAAGGTTGGTGCAAATAGAAACTCATAATGCTAAAGGAAGAGAAAGACAGAAGAAAGGAAAGGGATTGCACCAGGCTGGAAAGAGGAAGGAAGGCTTCATGCATGAATGTGGTATTTGACGATAACTGGTATTCTAACAAGTTGAGACAGACGACAGCATAAGATACTGAAAGGAAAAGTATTCGTGAAGGCAAGAAGTTAGGATATGATGGAGATTGTTCCAGGAATACCAAACAGTCCAGTTTGGCTAGGGTGCAGATTACCATAAAGGTGGGAGGGTGTGGGGGGTACTGTATTTGGATAGGCTTGAGTGCTTGGATGAGGACTTTGTCCTAAATACAGCAGGAAATATGAGCTTTTAAAGGACTTTTGGTAGAGCATTGATGTAACTAGAAATTCACTTCAGGAAGTTTAATTAGTAAGTGTATAGGATGTTCTCTAAGTGGGAAGAGACAGGGGATAGAGGGCACCAATTAAATTTTGTTATGCTCCCTAGGGAAGAAATAATGATCTCCTGAAACAAGCGTAAGTCAGAAGAAATGGAAGAGTGAGAAGAGAGGTGTCAATGAGGTGATTGACTTAGGAACTAAGAGAAAAGAAAGGACGTTTGAAGTGTTTAAGGAGACTTGATGTCTGAGCAAATGGTACTGTTATTAACACAATCTGAAAACTCACAAGGAAAAGTCAGGGTGCTTTTAAAGAAAATATGAGTTTGTTTCCAAATGTGTTGGGTTTATGGTGCTTGTGGAACAGTTAAATGAAGGTTTTTTAGCAGACAGGAAGAAATGTAGGGCCGTGTCTTGCACCCAGGCTCAGGAATCATCTCAGTAGAGATAATAATGAGAACTGCTGGAGAAAAAGATGAAGAAGTTGAAAACAGAGAAGCCAGAACCCTGGAGAATACTTACACTTAGGATTCCGGAAGAAGTTGAGGACCAATGAAAGAGATTCAGAAGGACAAATGAAGACCAGAGATGGAACCGAGAACCAAGAAAATTCTGTATTGTGAAAGTCAGGAAAGACAGAATTTAAAAAAAGCAAAAATAGTTCACAGTGTCAGAGGCTTCATGAATATAAAAGCCATTTTACTTATTAAAAATGCCAATTTGTTTTATTCTGTTATGGTTTGTGGCCATTATACTGGTCCATAAAAATAATTTTCTAAGTAAGAATTTAAGGAAGAAAAATTTACTTTGAGGATATCTAAAAATTGATTCACTTTTGGCAGAACTTTTAAGCAGCTATTATATTACATGAAGACTTGGGTCACACATGAGTTCGGAAGTTTCTGCTTATGATCAAGTATTTTGTTGGAAAAACCATTTAGCCTGTTAGGGTTTGGGAGAAAATACGCTTGCAATTATTTCATTGCAATGACTAACTGCAATTTGTCTTCATCCTGGGGGCTGGAAAGAGTAATTTTTGAATTAGAACTTATTTCAATATCATTATGATCCTTTGTTAGATTGTTTATTCATTTCCCCTATTTTAAACTTTGAAAATGGAAGTGATTGTAAAATTCATCTTAGGCCTTCTTGCCACCAAGAATGTAAGGGTTGAAAGAAAATTGAAATTACTCTGAACGATGAAGCTCTTCCATACATTAAACAATCATGTGTCTTTGAAATACAATCTAAGCACAAACAAAATAAACTTCAAAAAAT
Organism: Myrmecophaga tridactyla; assembly: GCA_004026745.1. Classification (NCBI taxonomy): domain Eukaryota; kingdom Metazoa; phylum Chordata; class Mammalia; order Pilosa; family Myrmecophagidae; genus Myrmecophaga; species Myrmecophaga tridactyla. The sequence goes on from PVIY010049856.1 coordinate 11,270, forward strand.
AAATAGATGGATGGATGGTGGGTGAACAGGAAGAGACTGACACTTAGCATTTCCTATACTGCGTCATATTTTACTTTCAAATGCCATTCCATTTCACCTCTGAATACATAAAGAGGACCTTGTCTAGAATTTGCTTCTTGTTATGCAAATAGAGAGGTAGCACTCAGGCACACAGAGGAATTTCCTTATCTTCATCTTCATCCCACCTTCACTCCAGCCAACTTCTTGATCTGTTGATACTACCAGGAGTAAGAGAACAAACAAAAGACATGTTCCTACTTCTTGAGCTGAAATTAGGAAGACGTTTTTCATAAACTAACTGAAGGTCAAAGAACATTGTTAATATTCCTTTCCATAGCCACTTTGGATTAAATATGTTTTGATGTACTAATATTTGAGAATCAAACATGAGTTATAATTTTTTTCCTATGGAAAAATGCATTCTAAGTACAAAAAAAAATAGAACTACAAGTAGCTTTCTAAAGTACAAAAGTTCTTTAATAAACTATGAGCTGATTACTTATAGGAATAAATGAAAAACTGATCATTGTTTTTTATAATATGTAGAAAATATATTTTCTTTTATCTTTTATATCACTATTGAAATTAGTGCTTAGTAAAGAAATGCATTTTTACAAAACTGACATAGTATAATAGGTTTCTAGGGACTAACGAATAGTATCCAAAAAACTGCGAAAATTAGGATTATTGGATTTAAGAAGACTCTAAATCTTGGAAAACAATGGATTGGTTGTAGCAACCAAGGCAAATCCAGTAAAAACCCTTTTGCTTTTTCATCACTGAAGCCAATGAACAGAAGACTAATTTTTTTAAAAAATTATATATACAATAGGCTTAGACAATTAAAAAGAAACTTTTTCAACTGCCTGAAGTATTTTTCAACTGCCTAATGTATTCTAAAACTTATATATTAGTGGCCTCCAGTTCTATTTGACCCACAGTTTATCTAGTTATTACATTGATTCCATGGGAGCTCTGTGTCTACCCCTTTTTGCTAGTGTATTCCCCTGAAACTGCATAGCTCTGATAGATTTCATTGGAAAGAGATCACAGAAGTTAGGGAATGGGGAACCAAGATCACATAAATCATACTTCCTCCACCACATGTCCTTTTAGACATACACACACACACACACACACACACACACAGGATTTTACTAAATAACAATGGTCTGTTATTTCAAATGAACTACAATTTAAAGCTGCGTTTTGCAATCTTGGCATTTATTTTGCAAGTTTAAACCATGCCCCCTGGTCGGTGATCCACAGAGGGTAGCTGAAGACTATGGAATCCATGAGCTTTTCTGATTCTATGTGCTTACATTGCAGATTAGCTATGGTTCTAACTTCCAGTTTTAATGGAAACCACTGGATTGTTCTTTTATACATATGCTTATATAGTATTTCAGAGAAAAATTCACCAATTCTTATAAATTGGTTTTAAAAAAACAACAGAACTTGTCCACTTTGTTCTTGGGCCTTTTGTTTTTCCCTAAAAGAACATCACACTTCCTCCTCTACCCGTAAGGACCAGTTCTCTTCCACATGACCCCCAAATGCATTCACCCCTAGAAAGTCAAGAAAGTTCTTACTTTTACTCAGTTCCCCTTATAACTTGGATGAACAAAAGTAAAAGGAAATCAATTTAGAATAATTAACCTGCACTACAGAGTGGCTTTTGTTTTTGTTACAAGCTAAAACTAATAAAAAGGAAGTTTGTGAATGGTAATCATTAAAGGGAGCTTCAAAGCTCACCTTCATTCCTTAAATTATGTGTGTTCCCTACTAAAAAGGAGAGCGTGTTGGCCCATAGTGCATCTTTTCATAGGCGATTGAGAACCCAGAAATGGTTCTCAAGTTGATGCAAGTTTCTTTGAAGGGACGAGGTAGTAAATTTATAAGCAACATATTGCAATTTGTCTTGTGTTCCTTCAAACTCTCATCTTCACAGTGATTTGTGAGAGGGCTTAATAGTATACATTCCAGAGCAGATTTTTCCTGAGATAATATTCTGATCACCAAAGATTTAAGCTCCATTTTACATTAGGGTGGTTTATCACCCTTATAGTGCATATATGTAAAGACTAATAAATCTGTAGTTTTGAAATCTATCCTTGCCCTCTTGCCAAAATTAAACACAACCATTGTCACTTTTAAAAAGAACCAAGAAATATCTTATTTTTTAACACTCATTGGTCCTTCTAGAAATTTCCCCTTTATCATCTGTGTATTTCACTGTGGAATGCCTTCCATTCAGAGAATAGTAAGTCTTATCTTTCTCCTCTATCACCCCCAAATGGATGCGTTAGACATAAAATGGGGTTTGGTCAGAAAAGTGGGAGAATGGATTGGGCATGGAAGTAATTAGTGAAATAACAGTGCTCTTACTTTAAAGGAAAAAATAAACTACAGAGAGAAATTAAAAATCAAAAAATCATTCTCAAGATAAAAGCCATAACATTTCCCTTTGTCATCTCATGCATTTGCTATACAATCTATAAAGTAGAGGCAGGGCTTTCATTTCTTACTCAGCAGGAAACTATCTCAGGTGGGGTGAGTGGTGGAGGGACTGAAGGGTAACTATTCCTGGAGAAAAAATATAACCATTAAAAACAGTCTAAAACTGAAATATATGTGGAAACAGTGATGTAAATTTTGTGAAACAGGTTATGGTTGTAGTTGTTCTGCAACAGTGTAAACCTCACAAATTTTTCTGGTGGGTTTTCAAACATTTTAAACTCTCACCCTTTTCTCACATGCAAACAATTTTTCACCCAGAGCATAAAAAAACTGAACCAACCAGAGGTAGGGCTGCTTCGGCATACCCAAACCCATTCTTGTATTTTATTGGATCCCAAGGCCTTCTGCAGACCCCCTAACATTTTGTAAGAACATAGTGTCAATTCTGCTGAGATTCAAAATAAAATCACAGCAAGCCGCAGCTTGAATCTTTCTTCAGCGAAGCATAACAAACTCATTGCACCATCTGGGGAGAAACCTACAGCTCACTCAGAGAAGTGTGTGTTCTATGCTCCAAATGCACCCCACGACTAACTTCACCCCAGTATTTTAGTTCCTCTAAGACTGTGGGAACAAACACTCGTGGATGCAGGGTGGTAGGCTGATTTGCATAAAGTTAATCAGCTATTTAAAAAATATTTATTTAACATTTATTTAGGGGAGAAGCTGTGAGCCACAGGGGGGCAAGGTGGGAAAGCTGAAGGCTGGCCATGGGCCCCTCAGCTCAGCTCGGCACAGCCCACTTAACAAATTAAAGCTTCCCTTTAAATTAGATCCACCCTCTGTGGGAGGCTGTTTAATTCCATCTGTTTTTATTCAAAATACTCCTTGAGGGAAGGAGGCATCTCACCTCTCACTCCATGCAGCTTATCAAAGCGTTTCCTTCCAACCACAGACAAGTGTAGTCTCTGAGAACAGGGCTGGGAAATATTATTACTTTTTTCTTCATCTTGTTAAATGCCCTGGAATGGTTGCGTAACCTAATAATGTTTTATTATTCCTTATAGACACTGCCCTCAGGCCCACTCCTTGATCAGGAGTGAGGGCAAGACCTACTGGGTAGAGGGTTTCGGCAAAACCTAAATTATTGAATCCTGATGCTATTCTGCCAATTTCGGAAGCATGAACCCTTTTTTGTAGATGAGGAAACCAGATTTCAGAAGTTAAGGCACTAAACTGAAGACATATAATTCGTAAATTGCAAAGCCTGGATTCAAAGCCATGGTTTTAAAAAGCATGATTTGCCCATGTCCTTTCCCCAGTATACCACCATCCTAGTCCCCAATCCTAATATATAAGAAACAAAACCAGTGAAAGGAAGCAGAGCACGGGGTTGGGACTCTGCAGACAGACAGCCCTAGTTTGCTCTACGTTTGTTTGTTTTTAACTGGAGGAAGATGTGCATTGTGAAGTTAGTGAAGAAAGAGGGAGTAAGAGAGTAATTAAAATGAGAGCATTTGTGTAGATTTTTGGAGAACTGAATTAATAAATACTTAACTTGTTATCTACCATTTGCTGAGCACTGACTACACAACCAATGAGCTGGTACCATTTCAGCCACTATTTCTAAACGCTACCAGAACCATGTGGCAGGTGGAAAGTCACAGCAAATATTCTTCACTCAGATCTTTAGAAATAGTAAGAAGACCTTCAGGAAGTCCTTGACCATCAGAGATTGTATGCAAAATTTCACCTGTGAGTGCATTTCTCTAGGGAGAGGATTTATAGTTTCGCCAATAGATAATTAAGAGAATCCTTGATCAAAAATGGTTGTGAAAAACGAAACCCCTACAACTTCCTGTTAGTCCTGAGGAATTTTGTCCACTCTCATGGTATCAATGACCATATGTACCACTCAGGCTCAAGCCTATTCTCTCTTTCAGAGTTCAGACTTACTTAATCTCCAAATGAACATCAATCTCCTGATGAAGTTCAATAGAAACTCAAACTCAACATACCTGAATGCATGTGGGCACACAGACACACAATGGTTCTCCTGCATTTCATATCTCATTTGGTGGCAATACCATCTGCCTCTGACATATCCTATAAACCTGGGGGTCATCCTGTTATTCTCTCTCAGTTCCTTTCAATCACCAAACTCTACTAATTATACCTCATTAAGAACTGTTGAATCCACCCCTTTTCTACAGCTCTACAACCACTTATTTGAACATTTACAACCTCTTATCTGATCTCTTTAAACTCTCCACTCCATGTTGCCTTAAATGGCCCAACAAAGATGCTAAGAATTTATAGGACACCTGAAATTTGAGACAGTTTGGCCTACATTTTTTTTCCTCTTTACAATATTTTTCCTCCACCTCCACACTCTATAGCCCATCTTCAGAACTACATCTTTTGTGGAACAAATGCTCCCATACTTTTCTTTAATTGCTCATTCTTTGTGGAATGCCCATTCCAATCTTTTCTCCCTGTCTAATTTCTAGTCAAATTAATGACTTCTTCCTAGAAGCTTTCTCTGTTTGCTCAAGACTGAATGAAGGGATGCAGACTGTGCAACAGGACTGGATACAAAAACTCAGAAATGGACAGCACAATACTACCTAACTGTAATGTAATTATGTTAAAATACTGAATGACGCTGCATGTGAGAATGATAGAGGGAGGAGGGCTGGGGACATAAATGAAATCAGAATGATTTGATCAGTGGCTGGAAAAATATTTGCAAGCCCCCTT
>PVIY010049857.1:0-16502 GCA_004026745.1 Myrmecophaga tridactyla
TATATATATATATATATATATATATATATATATATATAATATTTCACAACAAAAAAATGTTTTTAAAAAAATGATGCTGTGACCTGGCAGGGTTTCTCTCAACCAAGAATAATGGGTCAAGGTGTTAGAAGATACTGCTTAGTTGGAGATCTGGACTATCACCTATCTGTATCCCACTACAGTCTGTGAAGGAGTACTCTGCAAAGAACCCAACATATTGGATGTGCTCATTAGTGACAAAGTGGATCCAGACCTGAAAGTAAGGTATGACCAATGGTATTTTAGTCTGCTAGATTGCTGAAATGCAATACACATTAAATGGGCTGGCTTTCTTTCTTTTTTTTTCACATGGGCAGGTGCTGGGAATTTTGAACCCGGGTCTCCAGCATGGCAGGTGAGAACTCTGCCTGCTGAGCCACCGTGGCCCACCCAATGGCTTTTAACAATGGGAATTTATTAGTTTACAAGCTTACAGTTCTGAGACCTTGAAAATGTCCAAATCAAGGTATCATCAAGACAATATGTTCTTCCTGAAGACAGGCTGCTGGAAATTCTGCACTCTTTTGTCACATGGCAAGGCACAGAGTAGTGTCTACCAGTCTCTTCCTTCTCTTCTAGGTTGTGTTGCTTCCAGCTTGTTGCTTCTGTGGCTTTCTGTCTCAGCTTCTGTGGCTTTCTCTCTCAGTTTCTGTGGCTTTCTCTTTCAATTTCTGTGTCTTTTTTCTGAGTTTCATTATTTTATAAAGGACTCCAGTAAGAGGATTAAGACCTATGCTGCATGAAGGAAGTCATAACTTAACTACTCACCAAAAGTTCCTACTTTTACAATGGGTCCACACCCACAAGAATGGATTGACTTTATGAACATACTTTTCTGGGGTACATACAGCTTCAAACCATCACAAATGGCATTGCAGGCTGTGAATATCCACAAAATCTCCATATCAGAGACCCATTAGTGTTATCCCCTCAAAACTCCAGGACATCAAATTGACAGTCTTGGTGACTTTTCAACGCAAAGATAAGTGGATGTATTTTCCTGATTTGGATTACTGAGAGTCCATTCACAGCTCAGGTTTCTTGAGTTAATTACTGATTCCACTGCAGCCAGGAGAAGTGAAGTTTCCTTCAGGGGAATTTGTAAAGGACCCACCACACACTACATCTTCACTGTACAGGTACAGTGAAACCTCTGTAGGGACTGGATCCATCAGTGAAGAAAGTGTCTCTTAATGGTATTTTTTGAAGATTCTACCTTATCACTCATATCCATGCTACTGTACAACTTCTCCAATTGTCCTGGGCAGGTTCTGATACCATTGAATACTATCACATCCTCATTGTTGCAGGATGTGTCTTCAGTCTCAGTCTTCAGTCTCATTCCCCTCCTAATGAAAGTTAGGGGGGCTGCCTCCCTTCCTGCAAGTGTTTCTCCATCTGACTGTAAGGGGTTGGGTTCTGGTAGTTGGGTGAAGCAAATTTCTCATAGGGCCTTGGAGATCCCCACCACATTCTTCAAGCCTGCATTTGAAGCACAGTCTGAGTTCCAAGGCAGTCAGGGAGCCGTCGGTGGCAAATCTGACCAAAGTCACGTGGCTGGAGGTATCCAGGCTGTAAAGAATGATGTTGCCACAGTATCTGCCCAATGTGTCTCCAGGGCTGCAGTTCTCCTGGATCTCCACAAAGTCTTTTTCATAGCCAGAGGAATTCAGGAGGTTAAAGTCCTCAACATGGGTGGTGAGATAGTGTCTGAAGGAGCCCTACAGACACCACTTACAGAGTAGATGGTCTCTATGCAGAAGTGTTGGATAACCAATGCTCTCAGTAAAATCCACTCTGCTCAGTCCCTGCTCCTCCACACGGGGCTACAGAATACTTAGCCTTGAATGTAGCGTGAATGGAATGGTTGTCAGGCTGAACTCTCAAATTACATGAACTTGTTACCAGACAAAGGCCATGGATTCTTTTGCCCAATGTGCTCAATAACCAATTCCAAGACACCGGAGTTTCAAAGAAAGAAAAGTTTATTACTAGGCACATAGTAGGAGAGCAGATGGCCTAGCAGCCCAAAATCTGTCTCCCCAAATTTCAGTAATTTGTATAGTTTTATTAGAGAATGATGGGCAGGTTTTAGGATAATGAGCACAGTGGCCCCAGATGATGTAATTAGGAGTGATCTTATTACTGAGCATGCCCAGATTGAATACATACTTAGTCACAGAAAGTATGAAAGAAGTTGGTGGAATAAAGTATAGGTGACTTGTAGGTAAAGTCAAAGCTACTGTGCATGTCCAGTGGGCTCATTCTGGTTAGGTCCAGTCTTGGTCATTAAGGTAAGTTTGGACTTGGGGTAGGTTAGTTCTAGGCAGACCCAAGATGCTTCATTAACAAACATTAGGGGTTATATTCAGTGATTATAAGACTCTAAAGTGGAAAACTGGATAACTGGATAAAAATGAAGGTTAGTCACAAGGTTTTCACAATCACCGGGACAGAAGATAAGGGCTATGCAATCATTATCAGGGATCACTGATCCTGCTGGATTACAATTCAGAGACTTCAGGAATTTCCCCCTGTCTACTTCAACATAGCAGAAAGCAAAAAGAAATATTTATATGATGATTCAGTAATCAAAATCATCTCTTAAATCCTGATTTCTTGGTTATAATTCCTCCCTTTCATTTAATAATTATTTCTCAATCATGAAGGATATCTGGGCAATGATTCCCTAACTGCTTCAAGGATGAAAAGGGGCATCGTTATTAAGGGGCAAAGAGATGAACTGATGAAGCCAGTAGATATTCTTAGAGTCCAGCATCTCTGGGTTTCAGAGCTTCTCTGACATTGGAACAATCTAGAGGTTTCAAGTCTCTGAAAAACAAACTTAATAAGTAAAATTTTACAGTGCACAGGATATCTTTCTGGGCTTCCAGGAATACAGTTGATTGGAGCTTGTCATATTGTGGCAGTTTGCAATATCTGGTTAACACTTGCGTAAGAATAACCTCCAGAATGACCTCTTGACTCAATCTGAAATCTCTTAGCCATTGAAAGGATATTTCTTTACCTACTTTTGGTCAACTAATTCATGATGCCAGGGTCAGGCTCATCCTTGGAACTTATGTTTCATGATGCAGGGCCAGTAATGTTTCATGCTGCCAGGGCCAGGCTTACACCCCCTGGAAATTATGTCCCACACGAAGGCAAGCTCAGAGTTTGGCTTAAAGAGAGAACACATTTGAGCAAATGATCAAAATAGGAATGTTTGCATTTATTTGGGTTTTTTGTATTTAAAAAAATTAAATTAAATTAAAAAACATCAGGAATTCCCCATTTGGGGAAGCATAATAGTTCTATTTTTCAAGTCCCTCAAGGGACACTTTTTCATTTTCTACCCTAAACACTCTGAAATGCATCATTGCATAACATTAACTTATACAGGACATTAAGATCTTGATCCTTATTCCAGGTTCTATATCAAATAAAGCCAAATTAGGCTGTTTAACTAGACAGATTAAATTAGATAGTGTAAATTTTGGACAAAATAAACATTTTTCTTTTTATCTGACACAAAAGCTTTAAAACGTCGACAATGTTATTCTGTATCTTGTATATTGATTTACCTTAGTTTTAACCAGATCAATTTCATCACATCTTTAATCAGAGCTTGATTATTTTCTGTTTTTTTTTTTTAAACAATTGCTGTTTGAACTTATGCTAACTTCCAGAGCTGGAGAACTAAATCCGAATCTCAGGTGTCATGCAGATACTTAAAGTTCCAGGGAACTGCTAGGTAATATAAAGACCAAAGCATTGCCAAATTTAAACATAACAACTTCAACAGTTAAAACTTACAATCTGAGCTTTAATTTATATAAGCATTTTTAAATGAATCTACTTTCAGAAATGAAAACATTAGACAGTTTTTTATATTAAGAACCCATAGCAGAGGTTTTGTTCTGTTTCACTTTTATGCTGTTACATTTTTAGTTACACTTTTACACATTTTCCAGAGTTACGTTAATTAACAGATAAAATTATATATATATATATATTTGACCTGCCTTTCTTTTTAAAGTTTTTCTTTGTTTAGATGACCTATAGATGACCATATATACTTTTAGAGAACTATTAGAGCAAAGCAGCATAACTGACAACTTGGCCATTTCTATGATGTGTAGCTTTTTAAAGAATAACTAAAACCATGACTAACAACCCCATACCACACTATTTAACATCACATAAATTAGTATCAGTATATAACATAGACAATGAGAATATCGTCACATTTTTAGGAATTTTATACAATTTCTAAATATATGAATAATATTTTACCTAAATAAATTTAACCAGTAACAGGATGGAAAATCCCTTTTCACCACTGTAATACTTCCCAAACACTACCTATGCAATAGGTTAAGATATTTTAGCAACCTAATTATACAAGGTGAAAGAACAGATTAGCTGCAACAGTTTTTCCCTTAATAGTGAGAAGACTCCCCTGAAGTAAAGGATAAAGTTAACACAAACATTAACAAAAGTATTATTCTTATGTAAAATCTTTGTTTACAAGACAAAGCACTCAGATGATTAAGAAAATTTTTTTTTTAATTTTACATTAAGAGCAGACTAACAATCCACGTTACTTTAACAGGGAGGAAACTAAACTTCAGTTTTGTATGAATACCCAGCTTGACACAAAAGCTTTATTTTTTTTTAAATATATAATGAACAGACTTATTAAAATTTTGGCCAGCAATGGTTATAACAAACAAAATTTACCTCCTCAAACTCTCTATTACTTTCTGTATGCATTCAGGGTTTGTAGTCCACAATGACTATAAAAAACAACCTCCCTTCCATTCTACCTATAGTTTTTATTATCCAGGCTGCACATAATCAAATAAATTTGATAATAAATTCACAAAAACTTTTTAAAAATTTTTAACTTCTTTTATTGTATATTATAACATATATACAAAGCAAAGAAATAAAAAAGCAGTGGTTTTCAAAACACTCTTCTACAAGTAGTTACAGGACTGATCCCAGAGTTTCTTTTGGGCTACCATACAATCCTTTCACATTTTTCCTTCTAGAATATGGAAGGCTAGAGGGCTTAAATTTTTTTTATCATCACAATCGACTTTTTTTCCTTCCTTTTTTGTGAAAAATAACATATATACAAAAAAGCTATAAAGTTCAAAGCACAGCACCACAATTAGTTGTAGAACATATTTCAGACTTTGACATGGGTTACAGTTTCACAGTTTTAGGTTTTTACTTCTAGCTGCTCTAAAATACTGGAGACTAAAAGAGATATCAATTTGATGATTCAGCATTCATATTCATTTGTTAAATCCTATCTTCTCTGTATAACTCCACCATCACCTTTGATCTTTCCATCCCTCATTTTAGGGGTGTTTTGGCTATGGCAATTCTAAATTTTTGATATTGGAAGGATTTGTCACTAATATGGGGTAAGGAAATGGAACTATGATGTTCTGGAGAGGTTGGGCTAGGTTTCAGAACTTATCTGGACCACGGACACATCTGGAGGTTGTAGGTTTCTGGAAAGTTACTCTAGTGCCTGGAACCCTTGTGTTCCAGGCACTAGAGTGCCCTAGATGTTCTTTAGGATTGGCTGGAATGGTCCTGGTTGGGGGTTGGGAAGTTATGATAGGTAGCAAGGTCTACCTTAAACTTGAACAAGAGCAACCTTCAGAGTAGCCTCTTGACTCTATTTGACTCCCTCTGCCACTGACACTTTATTAGTTACACTTCTTTTCCCCCTTTGGCCAGGATGGGATTGTTGATCCCTTGGTGCCAGATCTGGATTCATCCCTGGAAGTTATCTCCCTTATTGCCAGGGAGATTTTCACCTCTGGATGTCATGTCCCACATAGGGGGGAGGGCAATGATGTCACTTGCAGAGTTGAGCTTAGAGAGACTGAGGCCACATCTGAGCAACAAAAAGAGGTCCTCCAGAAATAACTCTTGGGTATGCCTACAGGCTGTCTAAACTTACATAAGATTCACAGGAGTAAGCCTCAAGATCGAGGTCATGGCCTATTGACTGGGGTGTCCTTAAGGTTTGACATAGTATCAGGGGATTCCCTGATGGTACAGTTTTAATAGTTCTATATTCTTCATCGCATCCCTCAGGGGACTTTGCCAATACTTTTTGATTATCTGCTTAATGTGCTCTAGGATGTATCCAGGCATTACAATAATCTATACAGGGTTAAAGGACCTCTTTCTTATTCTGGGCTCCCCATGCTTCAATTGTTCAAATGAGCTATACAGATAGGTTTTATTAGATTTGCACTACAGAATATTTCAGTTCCAGATCAAACAAACTTTTCTTCCTTTGTATCAAAGACTATGTGTGGTTCTAAAATATAGACATTGTCTTCCTTACCCTTATGCTCTGAATTACTTTAACCCCAACCTATTTGGTTTCATTCTTATCTCTAAATATCAGGTTTTATATAAACAGCCTCTCAAAATCCAGAAATAATAATCACCAGTCTGGACTTAATGTGTCTGCTCTAAAAGCTTGCAATCTAGGCCTCTGTTTTCTTATAAGCATTTTATAAAGGTGACCATACCATTCTTGTTTCTGGCTTATTTTGTCTCACCAAATGTCCCACACGTTCATTCACATCATTGCATGCCTCATGGCTTTGTTTCTTTTTGTAACAGCACAATCTTCATTCATAAGTATACACAATCTTTTGCCAATCTACTTCTCCATCAGTGCATCCTTCAGACACCTGCATTTATCAGGCATCGTGTAGAGGGCACAAAGTCCACAGTCCATCAACATTCTCAATTTTAGATAATTTCATTGTTCCCAAGAGAAAGAAAACCAATAAACACACCCTCAACAAATAGGAAATCTAAACTTCCTCTTAACTCTTGTCCCTCACCCCATTATTTACCTCTGCTGTTGCTATGGTAGTGCTGATGGTTTCCTTTTGAACATAACTCATAGCATGCAGTAACAGTTTCCCCCCCATACCCTAGACTTAAAACACTCTTTTTAGAAGAATCATATCTTTGAAGTAATTCTCATGAGAATGAATTCATATTTCTAGTGTTAGTCAGTGGGACATGGAGGTCTATAGAACCCCTTTCAATCTTGTTCATCTTCAATATGGTAATATTACTTATAGACCCATTAGAGAATCACCTTCACTCCTATCTATTTCCTTTTACGTTGGAATTCAACCTAATTGGCTAACAGTTCACCCATTTCTAGCTTCTATGTATCTGTAAGTCCCCTATATTCTCTATTATAAGCCTTTGATTATATCTTTATGCTGGTCATAAAAGTGGAATCATACACTATCTGCCCGTTTGTATTTGGCTATTTTCATTCAGCATTATGTCCTCAAGGTTCATCCATCTTGTCATGTGCTTTAGGATGTCATTTTGTCTTACTGCTGCATAATATTCCATCGTATGTATATACCGCATTTTGTTCATCCACTCGTTTGTTGATGGGCATTTCATTTGCTTCTATCTTTTGGTGACTGTGAATAATGCTGCTATGAACATTGGTGTGCAAATGTCTGTTTGTGCCATTGTTTTCAATTCTTCTTGGTATATACCAAGTAGTGCTATTGCTGGGTCATAGGGCAACTCCATATTTAGTTTCCTGAGGAACCGCCAAACAATCTTCCATAGTGGCTGCACCATTAAACATTCCCACCAGCTGTGCATAAGTGTCCCAGTTTCTCCACATCCTCTCCAACATTTATAGTTTCCTGTTTGTTTAACAGCAGCCATTCTTATAGATGTGACATGGTACCTCATTGTAGTCTTCCCTTAAAGCTAGTGTAAATGAGCATCACTTCATGTGCTTTTGAACCATCTGTATTTGTTCTTCAGAAAAATGTCTTTTCATATCTTTAGCCCATTTTATAATTGGGTTGTTTGTTCTTTTTTGTTGAGTTGTATGATTTCTTTGTATATATAGGAAATCAAACCTTTGTCTGATAGGTGATTTTCAAATATTTTCTGCCATTGAGTTGGCTGCCTCGTCACCTTTTTCACAAAGTCTTTTGAAGTGCAGAAACATTTGATTTTGAGGAGTTCCTGTTTATCTATTTTCTTTTGTTGCTTCTGCTTTAGCTGCAAAATTTAGAAAGCTACCTCTTATTACTAGGTCTTGAAGATGTTTCCCTACATTTTCTTCTAGAAGTTTTATGGTAATTGTTCTTATATCTTGGGTTTGATCCACTTTGAGTTAACTTGTGTGTAGAATGTAAAATAGTGGTCCTCTTTCATTCTCATGGCTATTGATATCCGGTTCTTTGATGCCCTATTATTGAAAAGATTATTTTGTCACAGTTCAGAGGACTTGGGGGCCTTGTTAAAAATCAGTTGACCATAGATTTGGTGGTCTATTTCTGCACTCTTGATTTGATTCCATTGGTCAATGCTTCTATCTTTGTGCCAGTACCATGCAGTTTTGACCACTGTGGCTTTATAATAGGTTTTAAAGTCAGAGAGCGTTAATCCTCCCTTTTCATTCTTCTGTTTTTAGGATGTTTTTAGGTATTCAGGGTCTCTTTCCCTTCCAGATGAATTTAGTAATTAGCTTTTTGAAATCTTCAAAGTAGGTTGTTGGAATTTTGATTGGTACTATGTTGAATCTGTATATCTATTTGGGGAGAATTGATATCTTAACTATATTTAGCCTCCCTATCCATGAACAGGGAATGTCTTTCCACCTATTCAGATCTCCTTTGATTTCTTTTAGCAATGTTTTGTAGTTTTTGGTGTACAAATCCTTTATGTCCCCAATTAAGTTCTTTCTTAAGTACTTGATTCTTTTAGTCACTATTTTGAATGGAATTTTTTCTTTAACTGACTCCTCAGCTAGGTCATTGCTTGTGCATAGGAATGTTACTGATTTTTGCACATTAACTTATCTCAAAGCCTTTTGAACCTACATATTTCCTTCCAATAACAAGACTCATGAAGGGGAAAAGAAATAGAGATACTACAAAAATAAAGGAAGAGGGAAGAAATTTATGCCTGGGTTTAGAACACAGCCAGGCATCTATATGCAGAACACACAAATGATTATTTACAGTATGCTTAAAATCTCTCAGTCCAATTCAGCACTACTTTCTAAGGTCAGAAAAGCCTCAAATTTGAAATATAACCAGCTTTGATTTTTAAGGAATTTATATCCAGAAAAAAACTCAATTTTTTCTCAACATTATTCCCAACTGCTAAATAATACCAGGAAAGTGTTCACAAAATCAAGTTGCAGCTTCTAAAAAAATACTAGTTCAAAGCTCTATTTATTTAAGTAGCACTCTTATATAAGAGTGCTACTCTCTTATATAAGTCTTACAAGTGCCATCTCTTCTATTAGGTCTTCTAGGTCATTCTTTATCTATCTGCTTTTTAAATTTTTCCAGCACTTTTATTCCTTTGTTATTACTGTCATATATTATACCCTAATACATGTATATTCTAACTAGAATATAAACTTTTTGAAGCTATGACTTGTTTTTTCTATTCATGACAACATTACTAACAACAATATACTGATTGACATTAAAAAAGCCACTAAAAATTCAATTCTTCCACATACTGAGGTGACAAATAGCCAAGTAACCAAAAGTCAGATTCTTTGAAATCCAGGTAATCAAGATTATTTAAAAATCTATTTATATTTCTTACTAAACTTAACTGATTTCTTAAATAGAATATGGTTAAAACATTAGCATAGCCTTATTTTATTATACTTTATATACATATAATTATTACCAGATATGTTGCGTAGCTCATGTAACCTAATGTGTCTAGTAAGCCTACTTTAAGAGGAATATTGAGAATGTACTTATAATACTAGCTTATTTTATCACTAAGCTTATATAGATTTAGGAAGAACACAGCCATACAGAATAAAACCACATTTGTTCAATTCAAAATTTATCATAAAATTCCTATTATCAGAGGTTGAAAAAAATCTCTTTGTTTTCATAATATCTTAAAATACAAATAATTTTAAAAGTACATTGACTATCAAGTTCTGGAAAATAAACTGCAGTTGCTAATTTGTCCCAAGCCTAAATCCAGGAATGCATTTCCATAGCGCTCAAAGACCTTTCATTTTACTTAATGAAATGTGGTAATTGGATTTTATTCAGTTACTCCTATTCCAAGGCTAGTTATATTTTAATAATAATCTGATTACTATAGTTATCATTGCAAAGGCATTATTGAAAAAAATAATATTAGCAGATATAGCCTATGCTGTAACATTTTTTATGCTTACCATTTCTAATCTTCAAGCCCAGTAAAGAAAGAATTCTAAACCACACCTTATCATATCTTTCTGTGCCTCACCCTCCCACATAACTGCTTTAGGTGCTTTGGCCTTAGGGCAAGGGTAGGCTAGACAGACAGAAAGATATCAGGCTTATTGGATTTGAAAGTTTTAGGTGAGGTCCCTGGCATTTTGAGAGTTCTTATGCTTTTCTTTAACTATTTTCAATTATTAGATCTATTTTATCAAAAGCTATGACCAGGACAATTAGAAAAGGTCTTTGATTTTTTCAGGGGCAGCCCTACAGCAGTTTTCTGCTGCATTAGGGAAATTTCAGGGGCAGTTTCTTTCTAATGTCCAGGTTTGTTTACAGTAATTGCAAAACTAAGGTTTTGAATCTTGCCATTCAGAGAGTTTTTTTCTCTTTTTACTCTCTTACTTCAGAAGCACCAAAGTATATATTGATATTAGGCACCTAATTATTTCTAAGCAGTTTAAATAGAGCTCTTTAAGAATTTTTTTATTAATTGGCTATTACCATCTGTAGGTATGAGAATATACATTGAAAATGCAGACAGACACAAAAAGAAATTAGTTACACAAAAAACAGAAACACTTTTGAGAGGGAAAAATAAAAATAAAAGATTGAATACATTATCTACCTTTCTTGCAGAATAATTCTAATTGTAATATTTTTAACTTTAACTATAATGGTAGTATTTTTATTTTAAATCATATTGAGGCCAATTATGCTACAGAAATAAAATCTCTTTTTTTATAGACTCATAACCAAAATCTTTTCAGTTTTCAATACAGCCCAAAGGTTCCTTTTTTAAAAGATTGCCATAATCAGTAACCAATTTGGAACATACCAATCAACAAATTTAAACAGACACTTAACACTTATTATATTTAAGTAACACCAATTAATAACTAGACTGAACACACCAACAAACAGGCATTAAATGCTTATCACACCAATTAATAATTAAACAAACATTAACTCTTACTATGCCCAGGTAACACATTGGCTAGCTTTAAACAGGCTTACTTAATTTCATTAAATACCAATTAATTGTTGGGTTACTCTTTCTATTTTAGGAGTATAGTCAACAAACAAATCTAGGTTAGGGCTTCAAACCCTGTTTGGAACACATACCATCAAATACAACAATTAACAATTAAACAGACATTAAACACTTAGCATACCAATTAACAATTAAGCAATACCTAGGTAACACACCAGCTAATATGAAACAGTCCTACTTAATTTTATTAAATACCAATTGATTGTTGGATTAGGTCAGGGCTTCAAACCCTGTATAGTATGGTACCTGTTCTAGTTTGCTAGCTGCTAGAACAGAATGGCTTTTAAAGAGGGTAATTTAATAAGTTGCTAGTGTACAGATCTAAGGCCGAGAAAATGTCCCAATTAAAACAAGTCTGTAGTATCTACTCAGAGGACATGAGGGAAAGGACACAAACAGATATTTGCACACCAATGTTTATAGCAACATTATTTACAATTGTGAAGAGATGGAAACAGACAAAATATCCATCAACAGATGACTGGCTAAACAAATTGTGGTATATACATACAATGGAATACTATTCAGCTGTAAAACAGAATAAAGTTATGAAGTATGTAACAACATGCATGGACCTTAAGGACATTGTGCTGAGTGAGATTAGCCAGAAACAAAAGGACAAATACTGTATGGTCTCACTGATATGGACTGACATTAGTGAATGAACTTGGAGAATTTCATTGGTAATAGAGACCATCAGGAGATAGAAATAGGGTAAGATATTGGGTAATTGGAGCTGAAGGGATAAAGACTGTGCTACAGGACTGAATATAAAGATTCAGAAATGGACAGCACAATACTACCTAACTGTAACACAATTATGTTAAAACACTGAATGAAGCTGCATGTGAGAATGATGGCGGAAGGAGGCCTGGGGGCAGAAATGAAATCAGAAAGAAAGATAGATGATAAAGACTGAGATGGTATAATCTAGGAATGCCTAGAATGTATAATGATAGTGACTAAAGGTACAAATTTTAAAAATTTTTTGCATGAGGAAGAACAAAGGAATGTCATTACTGCAGGGTGCTGAAAATAGATAATAATTAATATTTTAAAATCTCACCTTATGTGTGAGACTAAAGCAAAAAATGTTTATCTGGTACAAAATTTATATTTTGACTATTGTATTTCCCTATATAACTTATGTAGACAGCTTAATTGAATACCGTAAGTACATGGAACCTTGAGTAGGACATGAGATTTTGTTGGTTTGTCCAGAATGATGCCCCGATAAATCCCAGAGTGATTTGAACAGTGTTCTAGCTTGCTAGCTGCCGGAATGCAATATACCAGAAACGGAACGGCTTTTAACAAGGGGAATTTAATGAGTTGCTAGTTTACATTCTAAGGCCGAGAAAATGTCCCAATTAAAACAAGTCTATAGAAATGTCCAATCAAAGGCATCCAGGGAAAGATACCTTGGTACAAGAAGGCCGATGAAGTTCAGGGTTTCTCTCTGATTTGGAAAGGCACATGGCGAACACAGTCAGGGCTTCTCTCTCGACCGGAACGGCGTCATCTGCTAGCTTACTCTCCTGGCTTCCTGGTTCGTGAAGCTCCCCGGGAGGCATTTTCCTTCATCTCCAAAGGTCACTGGCTGGTGGACTCTGCTTCTCGTGGCTATGTCATTCTGCTCTCTCTCTCTCTGAATCTCTTATTCTCCAAAATGTTTCCTCTTTTATAGGACTTCAGAAATGAATCAAGACCCAATCAAATGGGTGGAGACATGTCATCCCCTAATCCAGTTTAACAACCATTCTTAACTAAATCACATCAACCAGGGAGATGATCTCATTAGTTTCAAACATACAGCATTGAGTAGAGATTATTCTACCTTTATGAAATGGGATTTATATTAAAACATGGCTTTTCTTAGGGGGCATACTTCCTTTCAAACCAGCACAAACAGTGAATAAAAGTATTTGCAAAGAATGGTGAGAAAGGGGAAAAATTCAAGTTCCCCAAGTTGAATTCTTGATATTATCACAAGCAGTGTGGACAACCAAAGCTATAGGCTGAGCCCTCAGTCTTGGGGGTTGTTCATATGAAACTTAACCCCACAAAGGATAGGTCAAGCCTACTTAAAATTAGGCCTAGGAGTCACCCCCAGGAGAATCTCTTCTGTTGCTCAGATGTGGCCTCTCTCTCTCAGCCAACACAACAAGCAAACTCACTGCCCTCCCCCTGTCTGCATGGGGCATGATTCCCAGGGGTGTGGACCTTCCTGGTAATGTGGGACAGAAATCCTGGAATGAGCTGAGACTCAGCATCAAGGGACTGAGAAAACCCCTAGAATGATCTGAAACCCAGCATCAGGGCATTGAGAATATCTTCTCGACCAAAGGGGGGAAGAGTGAAATGAGATGAAATAAAGTGTCAATGGCTGAGAGATTCCAAACAGAGTTGAGAGGTTATCCTGGAGGTTATTTTTATGCATTAAATAATATCACCTTGTTAGTCAAGATGTAGTGGAGAGGCTGGAGGGAACTGCCTGAAAATGTAGAGCTGTGTTCCAGTAGCCATGTTTCTTGAAGATGATTGCATAATGTGATATAGCATTCACAATGTGATTGTGTGATTGTGAAAACCTGTGTCTGATGCTCCTTTTATCTACCTTATCAACAGATGAGTAAAACATATGGAATAAAAATAAATAATAGGGGGAACAAATGTTAAAATAAATTTAGATTGAAATGCTGGTGATTGATGAGGGGGAGGGGTGGGGGTATGGTATGTATGAATTTTTTTCTGTTTTCTTTTTATTTCTTTTTCTGAATAGATGCAAATGTTCCAAGAAATGGTCATGATGATGAATATGCAACTATGTGATGATATTGTGAATTACTGATTACATATGTAGAATGGAATGATCAAAAGTTAGGAATGTTTACATTTGTTTGGTGTTTCACCCACTCAGAAGTCTGGACATGGAACTGGAAATGGCTTCTCTCGCTGAAGCTTTTCAAGGCACCAAAAGACTCTGGAGTGCCAACAGAACAGAGAAACCCCAGTTACTGAGCCTGTAGACTAAATTCAGTCCAGTAGTTGCAAAAGGCTTGGTTACCTGGCTCACCTGCTTTACTGGGCCTCCAGAGATTCGGGCATTCATCCTGGAGAGTCACCAAATTGTTACTGGACAAAAGCCATGGACTCTTTTGCCTGATGCACTCAATAACCAATTCCTAAGACACCAGGATTTCAGAGGCAGAAAGATGTTATTACTAGGCACATAATAGGAGAGCAGATGGCCTAGGGGCCCAAAATCTGTCTCCCCAAACTGCAGTAATTCAGATAGTTTTATCAGAGAAAAGGTGGGCAGGGTTTGGGATAATGAGTACAATAGCCCCAGATGATGTAATTAGAGGTGTTCTGATTATTGAACATACACAGATTGATTACATGCTTAGTTCCAGGATGTATGAAAGAAAATGGTGGAATAAGGTATAGGTGAATTGTAGGTTAAAATCTAAGCTACTGGGCATGTCCAGCAGGCCATTTTGGTTAGATCCAGTCTCAGTCATCAAGATAACTTTGAACTTTGGTGGGTTAGTTCTGGGCTGACCCAAGACCCTTCATTAACAAACATTAGGGGCTATATTCAGTGATTACAAGACTCTAAAGTTGAAAAACTGGATAACTGGGTTCAAATAAAGGTTAGTCACAAGGTTTTCACCATCACAGGGGCAGAAGATAAGGGC
The DNA here is from genome assembly GCA_004026745.1 of Myrmecophaga tridactyla. Lineage (NCBI taxonomy): Eukaryota > Metazoa > Chordata > Mammalia > Pilosa > Myrmecophagidae > Myrmecophaga > Myrmecophaga tridactyla. The sequence goes on from PVIY010049857.1 coordinate 15,081, forward strand.
TATACAATCATTACCTGAGATCAAGGCAGCTGGATTACAATTTAGAGATTTCAGGAATTTCCCTCTGTCTACTCCAAAACACCAGAAAGCAAAAAGAAATATCTAGGGAAGGAGGGCACGATGGTGGCTTAATAAAGTGTGGAATTTAGCTCATCTCCCAGAGTAGCAGGTACATAGCCAAGAATGGTACAGAACAATTGTTGGGGGAACATTAGTGACTGGACACACAGCATACACCAGTCTGGACCAGGTGAGACCCCACACAGAACTGCATGTTCTCCAAGCTGTGGAAGGTCATGCCCCTCCCTGCAGGCACAGGAGGCTTGAAGCCTGAGAGAAAAAGAAACACTCTTTACTAGCAGCAAGGGCTTAGCTCAACCAAGCTCCAATTGAGGAATTAATTAACAAATACTGACTATCAAAAACAGGCTCCCAGCACAGATAAACCAGGAATAAGCACTAAAGGTACTAGGAGTTTTTGTCCTGACAGAGAAGGGGTGAGGCTGATGAAAAAAAAAGGTGCTTTTTTTTTTTTAACATGGGCAGGCACCAGGAATTGAACCCAGGTCTCTAGCTTGGCAGGTGAGAACTCTGCTTGCTGAGCCACAGTGGCCCACCCCAAGAGGCTTTTTAAGTCAGATGGGACAAAATAATGGAAAAGGGCTGGGCCCCAAGAAAAGAGGGCACATACAGCCTGGAGATATATAGAGACACAAACCAACTTAAGCTCTTGATTGACAAACCTAAGGAGCAGTTCTGAAAGTTTTTTTTTTCTTTTTAGTTTTTTTTTTCTTTTTAGTCTTCTTCTTCTCCTTAACAGCTCATTGGATAGAACTGGAAGCACTCTCAGGCTCCAGCACTACCCCAGGCAAGGACAGAATTAAGCTTGTCTGAGAGACAAGGTAACTAGTCAAGTGAAAGGAGTTAATTCCTTAAATCGTGTATCTTCCTCAAGAGAAAGGTGGGGCCCAACTCAAGTGGAATCACTTCTTCAAGGAATTCAGGCCACTAGGACTGAAGAACTGAAGGAATTAAAGTCATCCTACAACCTCACCTCTGTTTCAACCATGCATCTGGCAGTCATCACATCATTTTACACTGGTGAGAAGCTGCAGGCAGACAAGTGTCATGTGCTGGGCAGGATAGGAAAAGCACAGAGTCTAGAGGCTTCATAGGAAACTCTGTCAACCTGCTGGGTCTTACCCTCAGGGATAACTGATATTGGCTACACTTTCCTCCTGAGACATGGGCCTGTCTGGTCAGGAAAAATCTGGGTCTATAATATCTGAGGAGACACTCCTCAAAAAAAAAAAAAAAAAAAAAAAAAAAAAAAAAAAAAAAAAAAAAAAAAAAAAAAAAAAACAAAAAGAAAAAAAAAAAAAAAAAAAAAAAAAAAAAAAAAAAAAAAAAAAAAAAAAAAAA
>PVIY010049858.1:0-16506 GCA_004026745.1 Myrmecophaga tridactyla
CAGGGAGATGATCTGATTACAGTTTCAAACATACAGTATTGAATAGAGATTATTCTACCTTTATGAAATGATATTTTGATTAAAACATGGCTTTTCTAGGGGGCATACTTCCTTTCAAACCAGCACATATTCTAACTGGAAGTATGGCTGCTACTAAATATGGGAATGAATAATAGCTCTCATATATAGAACTTCAGCATCGGTTGTTCAGTTCTCTTCAAGGATACTTCTATAAGATAATAACTGAGTTATTTATACAAAAGATGTATAAGAATATAACATATAATTTAATATTGGAATAAGTCCAAAATTATATTCCTTTCCCTTCTCTCCTCTTACTTTGTAAAACTCAATGTTTAATGATTCATTTTTAAAAATAGGTAAATAAATGTTGATCATTCCTTGTGACTGTAAAAAGAAATTACCAGATATGTATGTCTGTTTTGTTTACTCATGCATCTCTAGCACCTAGAACTATGCCTGAGACATCATGTCACTCAATAAATATTTTATGAATAAACACATAACATTAACTAGCTTTTAAGACCCGAATTTTTAAAAAAGCTTAAATTATCCTTTAGAGTTGTAAAAATTTCAGCTTTAAAGGTAAACTATCATGTAGACATGATGAAAATAATTCAAAATTTAGATTTTAATGGCATAGTAGTGAAAGTGAAACTTACTCTATTTTATGAATATTAATCCAGTGACACACACTGGCCACATTACTTTATAACACAACAATTAACCAAGTAAAGTTTATTGAATTGTTAAAGTGAATTGGAAACTTTTAATAGTACTGAAAACCAACAGACAATATGATAGGACAAAGCAGTACAAGAGCTGAAGGAGTCATTGTGTAATATTTAACTATAAACGTTACAACTTTTGAGGTAATTTGCAAGGTCCTTACTAAAACTGCTACAAAACAAAGTTGAATACTGCAATCAGAGGTCAAAAAGTAAATAAATATCATTGATAAAGTACTTCATTTTAGAATATAGATAGGTCTGGGAAATGTAAATTACCCAGAGTAAGCCCAAATCAAAATATTTTATTGCAAACAAATTCTGATTATATATATTCACCTCATCTTTTCCAGTCTGTCAGATATGAAGTAAGAATGTACCTTCACCTCTGCTAAACAAGATCAACTTATATGTCAATATAAATATTTTGAAATGTATCAATGCCTTCATGACAAATAATGATATGAGGTAGAAATAACGTATTAGGAAAAGATGGCCCAATAACAACTATTTCATCTAGAGAAACTGTTGCTTTTGATGCAAAATCTAGTCATGGCCATGGCACTTGATTCCAGAGATATATAAGAAGTGTTAAGAGACATACTTAAAATAAAGCTGGTGAAATTTTAAATTATGGTAGGAATTTCAATGAATTCTAGATTGTTTTTCTGATATTGTCCAAGTAATGAGCATTGACTATTAAATGTTACTATTTCAAACTGAAATTTATTGGCTACATTATGGGAAAAGTTCTGAGTATTTAACTAAGTTGAATAAGAATCTTATTTTGGGGGGATGAAAATTTCTAACTACAAGGAATTCTACATCACACACAATGGGTTGACACATTACCAACTTTTTCTGATTTATTGTGATGTTTTTGAAAATGACTGCATCTCGGTTTGGATCCTGTTTCTGGCTTTCACAAATAAGCATTGGAGTTTCTTATTGATGTTGAACAGAATCTTTGTCTTAAACTGAAAAAAATTAGCCAGATATTTCTGTGGCTATGATTTTTTTTTAGAACTCTCCTGTTCTCAATAAGGAATTTATATTTGTGATTTGTTAAAATGGAAATAATTGTATTTAATTATGTTTAATAAAATATGATTTTGATTAAGTATCTTGAAATATATTAAGATTAAGTTGGATTGCAAGTAAAAACAACACTCAAAATAAATGTGCTTTGAGAAAAATGCAATTTTATTTCTCACATCCGAGTCCATAAGTACAAGGTCAAAGACTATAAGAGGATTCTCTTGCCAGTGAACTTGATAATTTCCTGGATGTGAGGAGATTAGGGAAAAGAAAAAAACAGGGTGATGATTGTGAGGCTTAGCTTGAATAAATGGATGGACTGAATATGGTAAGTGAAAGGGTAAAGATAATGAGTTGACATTTAGATATGATGTGGTACAGAGAAAGATGCAGAGAATTTTAAATTTTGATCTGGATATTGGAAGAAAATTTTTGTCTAGAATGCTATATTTGAGAGTTATCTATTGAACAAGAAAGTTTGGTCTGCTTTTGTTTGTTTTTCAGACAATTGATTCAATTGTGTATCTTGCAGTATACATCTGGGTTTTCTCAAACTTTATGATAGAAAAAGCCATGGCAGAAAAAAGAATCTTAATATTAGGGCAACCACCAGAATGGCAAAGATGATTCTGGCAAGGATCTCCTATGATGTGATTTGTAGAAAGTAATGCAGATAAAAATGTATTATCAAGGGTGGGGTATTTAAGAAGAAAAGTAATATTTTCATTAATGGTCCTGGTAAATCAGAGATGTCCTCAAAACTTCCCAGTGGTAAATGGAAGCAGGGCCATAGTCAGAAGAAAAGCTGTTATGGGGGATGGGAAGGAAAGAGTATGGAAGAGGAATATCAAATGACAAAAAGGAACTATGTAAGTAAAATGATAATTAATGAGAAGAATAGTAACCACATGGTCCGTGGGATAGGAAGAGAAGAAGAGGCTGATGATGTGGAGCCAAATTAGAAACTTAAAGAAGTAGGGAAATTGTATTGATACATTTGAACCAATAACCTAAGTGTGTGTGTAGGGGCACAAAAAGGGCTGTTCTTTCTTGAGGGCTATTGAAACTGCACTGAATTATTGACTAAGGGTGAGTTTTGGTGAGACAATGTCAGACGAAGGAAAAGAAAATGAGGGATGGAAGGTCCTATGGGCCGGCAACATCTGCTCAGATCCCATGTTTATGGTGGCTGTTGGCTACCAAGAGACTCAACTTTGGTACCTGCTTTGTGCAGCATTCAGGACTACTCAGACTGTTGTCCATGGTGCTGAAGCGTCAATGTTCCAATTTTTGGTCAGCTTGCTCTTACCGTTGAACACCATTTTCTCTTTTTTCGATGTCAGGCAAAGTAAAAGTGTTTTCCTGTAAATATTTAAAACAGCAAAGGAATCCACTGAATTTATCCTTAGTCTAATAAATAATATGTGATTCCTCCTCATTTCTTAACTTGCTTTACTTTTAGAAAGATATGATTAAGTTTCTGGTTCATCCCCTCCTTCTATTTAGTGAAATATCTATCTACATTATCTATCCCAATGAACAACAATTTTTAAGAAGAAAACAGACTTTTGATTAATAATTATATCTCTAAGTATTTTCAAAGCAATATGAAAGTGATCCCATTCATAGATTTATTCACATAAACTTTATTTAAATATCTAGAAAACAAAAATATTAATAGACCTTGATTCTTGTCATGGTCAGGTAATCTATTAGTTAGAGTTCTCCATAGAAACAGAATCAACAGGGAACATTCACAAATATAAAATGTATAAAGTGTCTCATGTGACCGCAGGAACTCAGAGTCCAAAATCCGTAGGGCAGGCTGTGAAGCCAATGATTCCGATGGAGGGTCTGAATGAACCCCACAGAAGAGGCTTGCCAGCCAAAGCAGGAAGAGAGCCTGTCTCTTCTGAATCTTTCTTAAAAGGCTTCCAGTGATTAGATTGAGCATCACTCATTTCAGAAGGCACTCTCCTTGGCTGATTACAAATGGAATCAGCTGTGGATGCAACTGACCTGATCATGACCTAATTCTATGAAATGCCCTCATTGCAACAGACAGGCCAGCACTTGCCCAACCAGACAAACAGGTACCACCACTTGGCCAAGTTGGCACATGAACTTGACCATGACAGGTAACATTGTCCATTTATCAGTATATGCCAGGCAAAGTGTACCTGTACTCACATGCTCATCCATTTATGCATTCACACATTGATTTGACAGAAATTTTGGTGCTTGCTACCTGTAATACACTCTGCTTGGAGTTAGGTGTAGCATAATGAAACAAACAGGCAGGTTGAAACTTGCAATGAGTTTACTGAACTCATTGGGGAGAGAAAGGAAATAAAAATAGTGATGCAGGTGTATAATTACACACCACAAAAAGCATACTAATGCAAACTCAGAGGGAGGTATAGGGAATATGATTTAGCTCTGGGTGATTAGAGGGAGCATCCATGAGAAAATGATATCAGAGCTGAATTCTGAATGCTGAGTGAGAATTAACTGAAAAAAAATGGAAGTGATAGAAAGCATTTCACACAGAGGAAAGAGGCAGTCCAAAAGCCCTGGAAAAAGGGAAGAGTGATTAATTCCAGGGGTGTAGAGAGCTTGCAGGGGAAGGCTTTGAAATGAGACTGCAGGCAAGGTAGGGGCAAGAACTGACAGGGAACTGCAGGTCATGTTAGAGATTTTGTTCTGTATCCTAGGATGGAGAAATGATAACATCATATCTGCAATTTGAAAATATCATTCTGCCTGCAATTCGGAGAGGGAAAAACAAATCCAGGGAAATAATTTGAAGGCAACTGTAGTGTTTCAACTAAGAGATGCTTGTAGCTTGGACTAGGGATTGAGATGGAGGGAAGTGGACCAATTTGACAAATATTTAGGATGTGGAGCATGTATGAACTATGACACTGTTATGAAAACATGTTTGACACTTTTCTATAGAATATATTGCTTTTCTTTTATATCCATGCTTGGGGGAAGCAAAGGATTATGGGAATGGTAGGAAAAATGGATAAGACTAAACTTGCCAGTGAAAAATCACTCAATCCACTTCAGTTTAACATCCAAATTCTCTTTGGGGTTATTACTCAGTCCATATTCAAACACCCAGTAAATGTTATTTCTCCTTTGTTAACATGATTTCTCTTCCCTCACAGATGCCATGGGGAAGGCTACGTATGTAACTTATATACAATCTAGCTAGTGGAAGAAGGGTCTGTATGGATCTTGCTGTCCTTTTAGGTCTTCACCATGTTGTCCTTCACAGTGACTGATAAATGGGGTCCTCAGGCTGTATTCTGAATTGAGGTCTATTCTGTCATTGGAAAAACAGGATATTTGTCCTCAGTAATTCTGGATTATCCCTAACAGGAGGTGTTGTTCCTCCTGTTATGGATTGAATTAAGACCCTCAAAGATATGTTGAAGTCCTAATTCTCAATACCTCAGTATTTTAGTTTACCAAGGGTGCCGGAATTCAATACATCAGAAATGGATTGGTTTTATAAAGGGGATTTATTAAGTTACAAATGCACAGTGCTTTGGAGAAAAGGCAACTTGCTTTCATCTGGGTTTCTCTGTCACACGGGAAGGCACATGGCAACATCAGCTGGTCCTCTCTCCAGGCTTCTAAGTTCAAATGGCTTTCCTGGGGGAATCTCTTCTATGATCTCTAAATGTCTGGATATGAGTTCTGAGCTCTTCTCTTCTGACTCCACCATTTAAGCTTCACTCGTGGAAGGCACTCCCCTTAGCCAACCATAGACATAATCAGCCATAGATGAAATTCACATGCTGATGATTTTAGGCCACAGTAACAGAACAACTGGGCACCATCACCTTGTCAAGTTGACACTTGAATCAAACTACTACATTCACAATGTGACCTTATTTGGAAATAGGGTTGTGTTCTAGTTTGCTGGCTGCCAGAATGCAATATACCAGAAGCAGAATGGCATTTAAAAAGGGGAATTTAATACGTTGGTAGTTTACAGTTCTAAGACTGAGAAAATGTCCCAATTAAAGCAAGTCTGTAGAAATGTCCAATCTAAGGCATCCAGGGAAAGATACCTTGGTTCAAGAAGGCCGGCAGAGTTCAGGGTTTCTTTCTCAAGTGGAAGGGTACATGGCGAACACAGTCAGAGTTTCTCTCTCAGCTGGAAGGGTACCTGGCAAGCAAGGCATCATCTGCTACCTTTCTCTCCTGGCTTCCTGTTTCATGAAGCTCCTCAGGAGGCATTTTCCTACTTTACCTCCAAAGGTCACTGGCTTGTGGGCTCTTTATTTCTCATGGCTATGTCATTCTTCTCTACTCTCTCTGAATCTCTATCATTCTCCAAAATGTTTCCTCTTTTATAAGACTTCAGAAACTAATCAAGATCCATCCAAATGGGTGGAGACATGTCGTCATCTAATCCAGTTTAACAACCACTCTTAATTAAATCACATCTCCAGGGAGATGAGCTAATTACAGTTTCAGACATATAATACTGAATAAGGATTAGAAGAAACAGTTTTACAAAATGGGATTAGGATTAAAACATGGCTTTCTAGGATACATACATCATTTCAAACCAGCACAGGTTGTTACAGATAGAATTAGGCATATTAAAATGAGGCTATATTGGAATGTCCCTAATACAATATAACTGATGTCCTTGTAGGTGGAGGAAATTTGGACTCAGAGAGAAAACGGGGAGAATGTCATGAGAGCCAGCAACCCACCTGAAGCACGAAGAGGAATGGAACACATTCTTCTCTGCAGACTTTGAAGGGAGCATGGCCATACCAACACCTTGATTTCAGACTTTTAGCTACCAGAATTGTGAGACAATATGTTTCTTTCATTTTAAGCATTCCAGTATGTGGTACTTTATTATACCAGCCCTAGCAAACTAAGACATCTACCTACCTATTAGGTTTGCGTCTCAGAGGGGAAACCAGAATATTTACTTCTGTATTCCTAAACATTTGTCTTTTTCCCACCATTTATCCATCTCTACCCACACTCATACCAAACACTAACATCTTAAAAGTTTTTCCTATTTCTTTTAAGAAAAAACTTCCCCCTATATGGTATCTTATATATCCCTGACATCAAATCCTCCCTGAAAAGACTTTATCAGAATAAAATTTATACTTTACTTCCCAAGTCTTGTTCTTGGAATGTAATTATAAACCTTTAGAATGGGAAGGCTTTTGTCTAGTTCTATAAAACCTGCATTTTAAGATTAGCAGTGTGTCATATGCATAAACTAAATTCTAATTTGAAAGTCAAAGTTGAACAAAGACCTATTTGTTTTTGCCTGTATTTCTCCTGCACAAGATGTAATGATTCAAGAGCTGGTTAAGTGGGAATGTGTAATGGAATTATATTTGCATGAAATAAAAATATATAAATGTGTTCAGTATCTCAACATATGTATCTGGTTAAATCTTTCTCTCTGTCTAAGAAAGCTATTCTCTTTCTTCACAAAATGGTATCTGAGTACACAGTGATGCTTAGCTGTCATCAGTAGGTTGGAGAGAAAGTCCACGAATTGCACATATGTGCTAGCCTGTTTAGATGTCCCTTTCTAACACCCTCTTGATCATGGAACTGAAGATAATTAATGTATGATTGATCCATTGTAACACTTTTTCTTCATTTTTATATCAAGTGGGCACTAGGGATCATGAACTTTGCCATTATCTCCAAACATAACATCATGTGGTGATCTTATCTTATTCCCAACTTCATTTTGATCCTTCCTTTCCTCAGCACTTCAACTTTTAATACATACCTCCTTTTGGGAATTTTGCCCTGTTGGGATGGATGAAAAACCAACCAGCTTAGTAGGGGAGAAAGGTCAGAGGAAAATAAGAGGCTTATAGAAAATATTTTGCCAATCTGAATAAATAAAATGACTCTGTTTATAAGCAGATTTTAAATATATTTTAGACAAAAATATCCCCCTAGAATTTGCCTAACTTATCATATGAAATTTCACATATAATTATAGTTTCTCTCAGGAAAAGAAATTCAAAAAAGCTAAATCCATCAATTCAACAAGTTATGTTTCTTTCTTTTATGTTAAATACATGTAGTAAGGGGAAAACTTATCTTGGGCTTATATGCATAGAAATACTTTTAGAAAGAAAAACCTGAATACACCACAAAAGAGAAACATTGGTAAGTTTCTTTGATTTATGAAAGTGTATACACAAACACGTATGCACATACATATGTAGGCAAACAGAAGTATCAACCTTTTTTTAATCTGATAATTTATCATCTAAGTATTATAAATAAAAGTATTTTAAAATTCCATTAACAGCCAACCAATACTTCAGTGAACTTTTTTTTGAAAAGCTTTAATGTATTTTAGATAAATAGCTACAATATATGGCAACCTTATTGGCATATCCTATGCATTAGGCTTTCTAAGACATAATGTAATGACTGAAGAAAGAAAAAAAAATCTGACATTTCTAATAACTGTTAGGTTGGAAAAATCTGGAAAAAAGAAATATATACTCATTGAAGGATTTAGGTCATTGGAGAAAAATAATCTCAATATTTGAGTGAGCTTTTGCACCATTGAAAATGTTATATTAATTGATAAAGTATGTGTGCTGGTTTGAAAGGATTTATGTACCCTAGAAAAGCCATGTTTTAATCCTAATCAATCTTGTGGGAGCAACAGTTTCTTCTAATCCCTATTCAGTACAACAGGTTGGAAACTGGAATAGGTTATCTCCATGGAAATGTGACTCAATCAATTGTGGGTATTAAACTTGATTAGATGGAGATGTGTCTCCACCCATTCTATGTGGATCTTGATTTGTTTACTGGAATTCTATAAAAGAGGAAGCATTTTGGAAAAGGCTGGATATTCTGAGAGAGCAGAGAATGATGACAGAATGACGAGAGCCATGAAGCAGAGCACCCAAAGCACCAGAGACCTTTAGAGATGAAGAAGGACTAAGTCCCCTGGGGAGCTTCATGAAGCAAGAAGCTGGGAGAGAAAGCTAGCAGACTGTCACCATGCTCACCGTGTGCCTTCCCAGTTGAGAGGGAAATGCTCGACTCATCAGCCTTTCTTGAGTGAAGGTAACCTCTTGATTGTGCCTTAGCTTGGCCATTTTTATAGACTTGCTTTAATTTGGAGATTTCCACGGCCTTAGAACTGTAAACTAGTAAACTCCAACTGCAAGCTAAAGTGTATAAAATGTTACAGTATTTTATGTTAGACTATTGAGTTGTGATTTTATATCTAAATCAATAATACAGAACCTTTGAAATTTACTATTGAGATTCCAGCTTCAGCTCTTTTTAGTCTTTTTTTTTTTAACTCAGTCAATAGAAACACCAAGGGCTCATAAATCTTAATGTTACTTCTAAAGTAAGGTGTTTTCACTTTCCTCTACCACCACCTGTCCCTTCCTCCCTAGTGTAAACCTTGCGTAAGTGTTTTGAGTTCTTCAATAGGATCAAGTGAAGGGAGCAAATGAATTACATTGTAAAAGACAGTTACGGAGCACTAATGTTCAGAGAGAACAGTGGGTATGAACATCATGTAGGTTTCCAACTGTTAAAAAGAATCTTGGTAAAGTGGACTCCAGCTGTGTTATTCCAGATGCCCATTTTCACTTAATGACCATTAGGCACAGGCAACGAAACAATTAGTGGGTCTATCTAATGCAGAAAAAAAAAAACCTGTGGAGTAAATCAACTTCTAAATGCCTTTGTTTGTAAGATAATATAAACAAAAGTGTGATAAAATTATTTTTCATTTAATGTAAAGCTTACATAAACTTTTTTCAAATACTGTCTTTTCCCTAGAATAATTTATATGGAATTTAATAAAATAGAAACACATAAAATCAAAGTGGCTTTATAGCAGAGTGTGATACTAGCAACTATTTCACTCAGTAACCAAACATCCTCCTAAAGCAAGATTTCTTTTTGCAATATCTTAAACAGGTTACAATTTACACTCTACTTGGATAGTCTAAAAACTGAAACTCACTTCTTCATTAAAAATAATTTCATTATTGGATCATTTGCTGTTTAATAAATTCTAATTATTAACTGGAAATCTGCACTATGTAACTACATCACAATGATTTTAACTACACTTTTTTGATGCAAAGCAAAAATTATATTTCTTTTCATATGACAGACTCAAATATTTGATGCCAGCATATGAATAGGGGAGATGCTATCAGGGCTTCCATTTCCTCCTCCCTTCTCCAGTATCAAAATTTCCAATGCCTTCAAAACATTCCTTTTATGAAATGAGTAACTATAGATATCATGCTAATAAATCTTAAAGTTCATATATCACTCTATATTAGTTTATTTCTACAATACAAAGTCAATTTGTTTCAGCTCTTTACATACATAATTCCCTATACTCTTGACCATGATATTAAATAATTAAAACTAGATTAGGGTTTATTATCAACATCTTACTGTGCTTGGAAACTTTCATAATCAAAGTTTAGTTTTGACCTCATTTATTAAAGAACAGCTAGCAATACCCTCACTTAAATGAAAAAGTTAATGGGATCTAGGTCTCCTACCTTGAACAATTATGTATCATTATATCATAACCATTTTAAGGATTGATGCATATCTAATTAACAGAAAGAATTGAATGACATAAAGGAGAGGAACTATAAAACTATTATACAATATAGACTTGTCTTTTTATTTCAATTTTTGATCTTAAACTTGTTTTAACTTAAGTATCACTTAGCCTTGTTTAGATTGAGAAATAAATAAGCAATATATTGAGCCAATAGCCTCTGCCTACTTTCCGTCCTACCATGACTCACTTGAGTTTAGAGAGAACTTTCCCCTTGTATCATGAGAGAGTGGTGGAAAATTATCTCTGTATATATTTATCTATGAAACAAGTGTGTCTTTGTATTTATATATGCATACTTTTACTGTGCTTACAAAGTGCCACATAAGAAGTTAACTTTGGAAAATACTCAAAGGTAGAAAGAAAGCACTTACAGTGACCAGAGAAAACCAAATTATAGCCCTTGTAGGAGCATATAGTAGTGAAGGTGGGAGCACTTTTACGTGCACTCAAAGCACAGATTCAAAGGATAAAATAAAAGCAGAGAGGTCCTTTGGGTAACTGTCTGGGTGATTAATTGTGAATTTGTGTGAGTAGCACCTTTCCTTCATTTTCCACCACTTGTCCTCAGCTAAAGGAAGCAGCCATATTTGCACTCCCCCACATGCATGACAGTGGAGTTTGAAACTAAGAGAGGCAGGACAGATAACCAAGGTAAAGAGCAGGAATGCAGAGGAGGCCTGATTTTAGAAGATGGGTTACCTACATACCATAAAAAGCAGTACACACTACCTGACCCCACCTCTGTAGGGATATCTCTGGAATCAATATCTGTGAATGATTTATGGAGAGACAAATAAAGGTCCTCACAATAAGGACCAAATATTCAGAAAAACCAACATTATCTAAAAGAAGAAAAAACTCCATTAAAAAAAGCTTATATGGAAATAGGATGAGGAAAAATAGCTATTAAATAAAAGCAATTGATATATATATAATTTTTGTAAATAATGATCTTAGGAATTAAAAATATGAGCATCAATATCAATACTCAATTCGATGAGTTTCAATCAAACCAAGAAACCTGGAGAAATCTGAGTTGATTGGGGAAATTTGAACATTCTCTGAATATTTGTTGATATTATGGAATTATTGTAATAACATTGTGCTCACTTTTCAAAGAAAGTCTCTTTATCCTTCAGCACTATATTAACATATTTTAGAAGAAATTATATAATATCTGGGATTTTTTTTCAAAAAAACCCATGGTAGAGTAGGAGGAGGATGTGGATGAAAATAGAGATTAAACAAGATTGACCATGATTGACAATGAAATTGGATGAGGGTAGGTGAGACCTTCTTACACTGTATTAATTACACTACCCTCTCTATGATTTAAACTTCCATTTAAAGGTCAAATCTTCATTGACAGGCAGAAAAGCAGAGATTACTAAGCTAAAGGTCAATTTAGTGAGTTAGAAAAGATAGTTGAGAAAATTAGAGGTGATAAGGCAGTAGGTAGCACCCTTAAAGTTTAGTTGTAGATGAATAATTCACAAGTTTGACTAATTGATATTCTGAAAAGAGATAATAAAAAATGTATAAGGGCATAATGAAGAGTAAAGAAAAAAACAGAAGCAGAACTGAAAAACGATTGTCTTCAGAATTAACCGCTGAGTTAAAGTAGTACAAATGAAAAAAAAATCCAATTTGATACATCATGGAAGGATTTCTAAGTCACAGAGAATAGAGAAGAAATTCAAAAATATACTAAAGGAAATAAAATAGATCAAGTATTTGAGAAAAGAACAAACAATCAAAAGCACAAACTAGAACCTGTTATATCAACCACACTACATTTAGAGAGCGTAACAAGAACTTGAGGGAAATTTATTTTAAAGCTAGGACAGACTTTATATAAGAGGGCAAAGTAAAGTTTCATATCTGCAAAAAATTAATATGTGTGTCAAAAAAACTAATCTCAAACAATTATTGAGGCTTTACTCCAGCAGGGTAAAATATGAATATAGATGGAGAAGGTATGAGTAAGAAAACCAGAAAAACTGACACTTTTTGAATTATACTGAAAGATGGTGTAGTACGTGGAAAAAATAAAAGTAAAAACTAATACTATTTGTTTTGAGGGCAATACTGAAGATGACTTTGGAAAACATAAATCAACGAAATTTTAACTATAAACAAAAAATAATTAAAAGCAGGTTGTAGTGGGCACGAGGGTAGTTCAGTGGTAAAATACTTGCCTGCCATGCAGGAGACCGAGGTTTTATTTCTGGCCCATGCACTTCCAAAACAAACAAAGAAACGGACAAAACAAACAAATGAACAAATTCAACAAATGGTGCTGCAATAATGGATACTCATATTGAAAAAGAACGAAATGTGACCTCGTCATACAGCATACAAAAAAAAAAACAAAAAACAAAAACAGGCTGCATAATTTCCAAGCCATAAAATTATATATTTTTAAAAAATGATACAAAGAATAACAGAGATAGAAAGGGCACATGCACATCTTAAAAAGAATAAGAAATATATTTTAAAGGATGAAAAAAATCCCCAACATTTTATATTCACAATTTTTGTGAATAGGTTTTATTTTCCTATTGAAAGGATGGGATCCTGAGAACAGTCAAAGAACAACAACAACAACAAAAAATGCCATTTACCATTTACAAGGAATAGGATTACAATCAAACAATAGAAAACAAATGTGGCAAATACCAAAATAAATCCCAAATAAAGGAGAAAAAATAGAAAGATGGAAAAGAAAGTCAAATAAATTTCTGCTTTTCAAATTTCTTTGAAAGCCTAAAAATGTCTCTGTTTCTTAAAAATGTTTCCATAGTGAGGGAAAGTCCAGGAAGGAACTCCTTCAAAAATAGCATGTTCCTGAAACAATAGAAGAGAAAGGCCAAGTTTACGCTAATGTAGATGTGACACTAGCAAATCAAAGGTTGCAGTATATGAATAATATGACAAAATATAAATGATCCCAAGAATGCAATCATTGTCCAATGTGGAAAACCTATTAATATAATGCACTGTATTAAGAGATAAGAGAAAAAGTAACATTTCAGGCAGAAACAAGCAAATAAAGAGTAACTTATAAATGCATGACTCATTTGTGATTAAAAGCAACAAGCAAACAAACACAATACAATCTAGCTAGGAAGAGCCCAACACATGATGAAAGAAGCTATATAAGTATTTGATACCAGACATTTTTAATTGTGACACATTGGACCATTCTCATGAAGATAGAAACTAGGAAAGACAAAGATTACAACTATCACTACAATTCCCTGTCAATTCAGACTTAAATTCAATGTTAAATCGTATATCTTTTGCATATAAGGTAAATGAGGAAGGGAACAAGAACTGTTATTACATTCAGATGATAGACTATCTACATAGAATATCTAAGAAAATCAATAGCAGAAACACTCAGGAAAGGTAGCGTATATTTATTAAAAAATAAAAACAAAAAGATTTCCTATAATCTGGGAATAATCAGTTACCAGCAAACCATGGGTCAAATTCAGCCCATGGACTTTTTTTTTTTTATTTAATGATCCTAGAACTTAGAATAGCGTCTCCATTTTTAAAGCACTGTGGAAAATATTAAAACGATAATTTTTTGACAGAAAAGTCATGTGGTCTACAAAGCTTAGCATATTGACTCTCCTTTCCTTAGCTGCCTCAAAGAGGCTCAGTTCTTCTGAGCTGTCTAGATCCACATTGGAGCGAGGCGCTCGCTTCATCCCGCAACTAGCACCGCCCCTGGCAGCCGCCGGCCCAGCGCCGGAGCTCTCCATGGTCTGGGACTCGCAGTTCGCCTGCATCCGCTTGGCCCTCCGAGGTTGACGAGGTCACCTTCAAGGGTGGTAAGACCACTGCCCCCGTCAAAGCTGCTGGAGTAAATGGTGAACCTCTCTGGCCCCTGCTGGTGGGTAAAGGGCCTGGCCATCGTCAACATCGGGAGCCTCATCCACGATGCGGGGGCGGGCTGGGGTGGACCTGCCCCAGCAGTGGGCTGCACTCTTGCACCAGCGGGACGTTCTGTCTGCGCCGCCACCGTTTCCTCAGCTGACGAGAAGAAAGGGGGAGCCAACGAAGAAGAATCTGGGGTGTCTGATGATGACATAGGCTTTGGTCTTTTTTTACTAAACCCCGTTTGAAATGTGTTAAAAAAAAAAAAAAGCTGAACTAAAAAAAAAAATAAGGATTAACTGGCCATTTTACACAAAACGTGCTGACTTCTGAGTTAGACAATGCAATTAAAAAATATTTTCACAATGTTGAGCAAGCCTAAAAATATTACGTAAATCCAAAATTTAAAACATTGATTGTACTTTGATGGACACAATAGAGAGTCACATATTTGGAGAGAAACCAGATTCATAAAGAGAAGACAAAATATTTGAAGAAATTCTACCTCCAATTAAGTTATACTAAATTCAAAACAGCCTCAATCAAAACAATTATAGAATCTCTGTGTTGACTATTAGAATATCCTTAGTTTCATGTGGATGAGATAATGTAAAAATAAAGCCAGAAAAAAAAGGAAAGATTTCCCCTTCCATATTTTCACAAGATAACATACATTTGAAGTTATTTTAAGAAATGTGTTATTGATCCAGATATATACAGATGCATATAAAAAATAGAATAGAACATTCAGAAAAATACTCATGTATAAAGACCTTTGTTTTCTAACAGAGAGGACATTTTGAGACAATAGAAAACATGTTTTGTTTAATAAATGATGTTGACAATATCAGCCATCTATTTCTTTTTACGGAAAAGCAAAATAACAACATGGTATGTTTTATTCCTACCTTACACCATAGAGAAAGCTGTCAAACGAAATAAAGTGTTGTGTTCAAAATAGAACTTTAAAATTTTACAGAAAAAAAATCATGGAAATATTTTTATATTCTTGACAGGGAAAGGCTTCTCAGTAAGACCCAAAATCATAATCCATAGGCAAAAAAAAATGATCTTTAAATGCACAAGTGCTTTAAACTTCCATAATTTAAATAAGGTTTTAACAAAGTTAAAAGACTGTCAGCTGCCTGGGGGATATATTTACAAGTTAGGTTACATATAAATAGTGATTAAGGATATAACGTGATGAGTCAAAAATCAATATTTTTAAAATGGACATTTAATAGAAGGAAAACCATGAAATTGATGAGCAAACATTTCACAGACAGCAGTAAACAAATGATTCATAATCATCTAAAAAGGTGGATTAAACTCTGTTTTGGAGCAGCTAGAAGGAAAAATCTGAAATAGTGGAATGATAACCCATAACAAATTCTGAAATCTGTTTTGTAACTATTTGTTTAAGTGTACTTTGAAAGCTATTGCTCTTTCATTCTTTTCTTTGTACATATGTTATATTTAACAACAAAAAAATTTACAGAAAAGATCCTTAATCTCATTTGTAGTCAGGGCAGAACAAATTTAAAAAAAACAATGGGGAAAAAAAACCAATGGGGCATAATTTTACCTATGAGATTGGCACAAATTCTAAAGGCTTTCATTCACAGGTGGCCATGTTCATTTATTAAAACTTTCCTTGGAAAGCAATTTGGCATTTTCTATTAACATGAGGTATGTTCATATAGTTCTATTTCAAGGGTTATGTTTCAAGAACATTTTCAAACACATATTAATTAAAAGGATGTTCACTGCAATATTGATTGCAGTTCTAAATAACTGGAAAACAAATACACAAAGGTAAATTTTTAAATGAGCTTTCATATTTCTGCAATTTGGACAATCATTTAGCTGTTAAAATAATTACACATATATGTTTTATATATGTGTGTGCTAAATTTTCTATACAACATACATATATACATATTTTATTCTGAAAGTTATTTATTCTGAAAGTTACATAGGATACATTTTAAACATCTTATGTAGATATATAAGCAATAATGTGTATAGAAAAAAGAGAAAAACACATATAAAACAAACATAGCTATCTCCGTGCAGAAAACAGGATTGGGAGGAAGAGTGAAGAACATTTTCATGTTTTGCTCTTTGAATTATTCTTTACAATAAATTATTCTTATTATAAAGGTTTATTGTTATGGTTTA